>JAQMCW010000035.1:10897997-10921207 GCA_030068335.1 Chrysichthys cranchii
TTGTTGTGAAATGTTTCTCTGCTTGCACAAAAAAAGAACCTTCCACACAAAACGCGGTAAAGTGTCATTCGGACCAGGGGGAGTTATTTTCCGAAAAAAAAAGAATTTTACCCTCTTTTCAGCATTTTTTACAATCGAAAACTCAAAAGACATTTTTAAGATAGCATCCACTGAATAAAAAAAAAAAAATCATATAAAACTCGCGGGCCGCATTAACATTAAAGTTTTATATCGTCCTGCGGGCCACAAAATATCATCCCACGGGCCGCAAGTGGCCCACGGGCCGCAAGTTTGAGACCCCTGATTTAACCCCTCTATCTACGAGAGAACCATTTAGGGCTATCAGCTATCAGGAGATCATGTATCAAGCTATCAGTTAGACAGCTATCAGTCAAGACAAACTGTGCAAACTGTGTTTAAAATACGCCCTTTTATCTCGATAGCAGCGCAGTTGCCTACAGAGACAGAGTAGGTACTCAGAAATGCGCTTAACCTCTCTGACTTTTTGAGCCCCAACAATGCTCAGGCACTCCAGGCTGCACTGCGGGGCGATGGGTGTTTTGTGAGAGTGTGTTTGTTCATGTTAAAGTAAGGCGCTTTAGTATCGGCTGTCTGGGTTCTGTCCAGGAATCTGTTTTCAGATCCGGGCACCGCTTTGTGGTGTTTGCTCTGTGGCTCGCTGCTGTTTGCCTTCTTATTGTTTACCGCAATGTTATAATTGATTAATGTTGAAATGTGGCTTGGGTTGTTTTTGTCAAAGCTGTGTGTTCCCAGCAGGTGGTTGGAAGGTGGCTGCACACACTCTTCCTCTCGGTCTCTTACACACACGCACACACACACACCCCTAAAGAGGATTCCTCTGAAATATGGCCCCATGCTTGTACTGTATGTGGATCAATCCCGGGAAGGATTCAGTGAGCTTTTAGAAGTGCATCGCATCTGTGTTTCCACACTCTTTGATGGCAGACTCGGAGCCTCTGAAGAGGAGTTCAAAATAAATCAAATTTAATTACACCTCTTGTGTTTCTAGTGAAAGTAGTTTGTCTGAAAGGGTCTTTACGCTGAAGCGAAGGATTTTGAGACAAGCCTCCACAATGCAATAAGCTTTTAACAGCATTTTTCTAAACTGCTGGCTTCTGTTTGCCAGTCTAATCCCAGTTTTAAAACGAGCCTCTTTTGTAACTTTTGAATAAACTTCAAACACCTTGCTTCTAAAACTTTGAAGTTTTTATGGCTGGCTTTTATCTTTTTTGTGACACAGGATGATGTAGGAAGTAATTTCTATTCATTGTTAAAATTTTCTTTTAAATGACTGACTTTTTTTTATTTTATTATTCTTTTAAATTCCTCTAATGTGCAAGATGGTTGCCTATCCATGACCAATATGAAATCTCTTTGCGGGGTCTACACTGCTGCTTGATTGTAGCGAGTCCCTGTTTTTCCTATTTCCATGTGTTTTTCTCTCTGTCTCTCTCTCACTCTCACTCTCTCCCCCTCCTATATGACTATTCAAGGCACAAGCGCTAACTTGCCCTCAAGTCTGATGCGTGATGGGATGTGAATTCTTTCCCTCGGAGGTGTCTCCCCACTTCCCCTTCTCTTGAACTCTCTGGCACGTTTATGAAGTATAAAATCCTGAAACTGTGCTAGAAATTATTAAACAATAAACTCGTCATAACTCAACTGTGACTGAAGCCAGTCGTTTCATATCACAGGGCACCTGAATGTATTTGGAGGAGAGCGTTCGCTGCCTGATTCTGTACACATGAGCTAAAAGATACCTCCGATTAAATGGCACTGTTCATCATGGAAGAAAGGAAAGCATCCCATTCTGTCTTAGTATCCAAAAGATTTGCACTTGTGGTCTTCCACCCATAGGGTGAAACCATCTTCAGTTTGCCACTTTTAACAAAAATTAAAGACTAAAACTAAAACTAAAGATTCTTGATTTACTCACAAGTTTAATGTGGCACAGCTGACAAACTTTACAAGCATTACTACTGATGTGTTGTCTGTAATTACTGTAATTGGTAGTATTTCATTTGTGCACTTTGGTACTACTTACCATTAGTACTTTGGTAGGGTTTGCCATTAGTAGTTTGGTAGTACTACACATTAGTTTCTATGTACTCACTACTTATCACTTTCAGAGTAATTATTGCATCAAGTACTACTTGGTAACTTTGCACAGCCCAGTACTTTGGGTTGTGTATTCATAGTATATACACAAAATTACTTGAAATTGTGACATGCTTGTCTATTAAATATTAATGAAAGGAAAATTAAAACAACAATAACAGCGTAACCCAGCAACCCTAATAACCAGCACAATGCTGCGGTTACAAGCAAAACCAACAGACTTTTGCCAGTCAATCAACATGACTATGGAAACAAAGGTCCCAAAGCCACATTCCAGAGACCAGAGAGGCAAAGTAAATCGCAAATTCTCAAAGTCTGAAACTGTGAAGAAAGTACATTACCGTGCTCAGCCTTAGTCATGCTACACTGGATGTCTATTAAGTTCCTGCTCATGACATTTAAAGCTCTGAAAGGCGTATCTCACTGATGTCCTGAAACAGTATAACCCATCCCGAGCACTTCACTCACCTGACGCAGGCCTACTGTTAATCCCAAGGATCAGTCACAGCTCGAGTGATGAAAGACGTTTTACTTGCATTGCCTGTGAGTAGTGTTCCAGAGAACAGTAGGAACCTTAACTCCGTATCAGCTTTTAAATCTAGACTAAATCCAAATCTGTTTAACTCGGCCTAGTCTTAGTTTTGGGACTTGTTTCAGTAAAATAAAGTTGATGGTAGTTCTCACAGACTTACAGTGAATTTATTAGTAAGTTAAATTGGTTCTTTAACATGATAAAGGGCTTTTTCTGTGCACTTTAAGATTTTGAACTCAGAATGAAAAAATGCTTTACAAATAAGGATGATTTATTATTATGGTTGTTATTGTTATTATTATTGTTATTACTATTATTATTATTATTATTATTATTATTATTATTGATGGTATTGGTGGAAATCATAACTTCACAGACTTGGCGCACTTAGACACCCCTTCAGGAGCGTTCTGTCTTTTTTTATTTCATTGCTGGATCCATTTATAAGAGACTACCTCTGAATCTAATCTGAGAATTAGGCTGAGATATGGGACAGCATGTCATTTATTAACCAATCTCAGCTCCGCAGGTAGGAGCTTGTCTTCTTCACTGGAAAAACACTCAAGTGAGAACAAGAAGCTAATCCATATTCATCCGCTGGCCCTCAATGACCACTTGCAAAACAGTCATTTCAGATATGCCATGTTTTTTTTCCTCGTCTTCTCTTGTGGCATGTCTTTTTTAATGGTCTGAGGGACCACACACACACGCGCGCAGACACACACACACACACACACACACACACAGAGCGGTAGGTTTCCGATCAAAAGGCAGCCCTTCTCTGTAGGGTCTCATGCTGGGACCATCACAGTATTGCAGAATAATTGGCTTCCTTAGCATATACATCAGTGACTCCCATCATTAGGGTTTTAATTAGCAGAGAAATAGTATGAAGCACATTTATTTTTGGACTGTTGTGACTGAACTTAAGAATTCAATCCAGATTTTAAAAAAAAAATCATTCTTCAGGCTTTTAGGATTTTAAAAAATGTAATTAATTAAATAATAATAATAATAATAATAATAATAATAATAATAATAATAATAATAGGTATTAGTCCTGATATATGCAAGGACATTGTGTGATGATCTGAAGTGGTATTTGTTTGTTTGTTGTTTTTTACCCAATTTGTCTGAGTTTATCTGTATTTATGTCCTTTCTTCATGATATATGGACCTAGTACGCAACTGTGTGCTACTGCAACCAGCAAAAATACATCATATGAAGTACCTACTGATCTAAAAGCTTCATTTACATTTCAGGTACCATGTGGTACCATTAACAGAGCTAATTAACTTTTTAGCTACTGTATTACTGTATACTGTACTGGCTACTGTAAAGTTTTGACATTTTATAGCCTATTTCTGTACGACAGTGTAGCTGGCTAACTTAAATAATATTAAAAATACTTCTGCTACCGTTTGTTTTTTTAATGTCTCTTATCGGTTAAGGTAAAAAAAAAAAGAAAGAAAGAAAGAAAGAAGCACAAAGTTAGTAGACTACATCTGAGGTAAATGAACATAAACTTGAAACTATGTAAATCTGCTTACATTATTAAGTGTATTCTTACATGCAGGAGAAAATGGGATCATCTTCTCTTGTCAAACTTGTCTAAAAGCTGTAAGGTGTCGGATTAGTTCTAGGGATTTGAGAGTTTAACCCAATTAAAATGATGTTTAATTGCAGCAAGTTAAATTTTATTTGCTGTCGGAGTCGTTTTACTGTTATGAATTAATTAAAGCCAGAGCAGCCATTTTTCATTGTAATCAATTGATATCAGAGGCGGGACGCTAATGAGATGACTGATATGATGGCTGATCAGTGGAGAACGGCTGAAAATCACATCCTACTGGGTTTTTTGTGTGTGTGTGTGTGTGTGTGTGTGTGTGTGTGTGTGTGTGTGTGTGTGTTTAGTTGTGGCTGTCCCCATTTTTCCTACAGCTAGCTATTTTGCACTTTTTTCTGGTCAGTTGGTTAAAGCTCAGTCTTGGTAGAATGGATTGTGCCTCACGTCCACGCCACTACGGATTAAAAGAATCTGTCAAATGAATGAACACAATTGTCGAAAAGTAAGTGTGTGTTTCTCACTTCTTTATCTACCATATTAAATATAAGGACTGAACACATCCTGGTGCATGCTTGATTGCTTGCTTTGTGCCAGATGATGAATCTGACAGTAATGTGAGATTAAATCCGCTCTAGAGGATAATATGCAGCTTGTTCATGGGTCAAAGACAAAAAAGATTTTCAGGCCAGGAAAAGTAATACTATTAAAAATTTGCCCCCAGAGAATATTTTGAATGTTAATTCGTATCAAACATTAGATTTTAGGATTGTGATGAAGCCTTATTCTGATTATGCTTTTTCTCCAGACCGTAACGGTAGCGGTATTTCCTTTTTTAGCTCTTGCTCCAACAGACCATGAAGTATCCTTTTCATACGAAAAATCTCACTACTTGGCTAAGAGTGCAGTTACCACTGAACAACATAGATGAAATTTGGGTCAATTTATTCCATGGATGCTCGGGATATACATTTCTAGCTTCCCCGACTTAGCGCCTGGTGTATTAATTAGCTATTGAGCACTAAAGATTTACAGGAATAAACAGAGGCTTATCACATTCACAGACCTCCTGTAAACTGTATAAAAGCACATGATACTGGCATTCTAGCAGTCTAACTCAGCAAATAATCTGACACTGATGTACCCAAAATGGTAATACTTCATTTTACAGTTATCACACCATGACTTTTTCATCTTTGTTCAGCTCTAATGAACATCCAACGATACCATCTCAACGTTTCAACTGCATTTTTTCCTAACGTTCCTGCAGAAAATGATCATGTGGGGAAGCACGTGCTCCACTAGTCTGTGTAGGTTTCCTCCAGGTTTTCTGGTTTCCTCCTACCTCCCATGCACATGCATGTAGGTGTACTGGATATGCTAAATTACCTATAGGTATAAATTAGGGATGTCTTAACCTCCTGAGAGACAAACTCTAATGTTGTTTGCCTTGTCCTTTCTCCTCACTGGTTCTGTTTTTTAGTAACTGATAATTATTGAACTCGATCATTGTCTCCGAGCAGGAAGAAGTCTGGCAAACGATGAGATCATATGAGGATCTGGTGTATTTGGGGGAAACTGTGTTGTCCTCATATGAGGACAGTGGGGTCTCAGGAGGATAAAATATCAATATATTGATTGTTGACTGTTTTTTGAGGCATTGATTTATTAAAAAACTGCCGACATTTTAATTCGACACCTAATATGTCTGCTTTCCAAGTCATTCTGTTGGCCTTCTGTTTAACATAACCTATATGGAATAATAACCTTTGGAGAGGACAGGTGGGCAATATAAAGGTTCATGCCTGTGTATTATCTGAAAAATGGTGATGTATATCAATAATCATCCGTAAAACATTCTGATTATCGATGCGTGAAATAGGCATCAATCCCAAGCCTAGTGTAAATGAGTGTGTGAAAGTGTGTGTGCCCTGCGATGGATCCCCCTGGTGTATTCTCGCCTTGCGCTTAGTTTTCCCATGATTTGATGCACTGCAGTCATTACTAGGATGAAGTGGATACTGGAGACAAATGAATGGATGAAGAAACGTATAGCCAATGATGATCACACAATATCTAAATATTGGATTTCCTGCAAAAATGAGTCCTCTCTTAAGATATATGGCACGTCTGTCTAATTGTCATGTATGCAATTTTTACCTTTAAACCAGTTAGCGATAGCTGTGTGTTGTGTTGTGTTGGGTAATGGGAATGTTCTGTCTTAGAAAAGAGTGTGTTGTATGCTGTGCATTGGTTGTTGGTCTGCCATGTCCACACAGGCCTGATGATTGGAGACAGGAGTTCAACACATGACAATCTGTGTTTATATAGAAAGTCATTGCAATTCTATGTTGGCAGTCATGATTGATTACTATTTAAATCTATAAGATTCCCTCTTTGACCGAAATTGACAGGCATCACCAATACAGACCACCTTTACTGGGATTGGCGGGGACAGATTTTACCAATATAGAGTATTACAAGTCTGTATAATGGTTTATTCATGATCACATCCCACCCTCTCTCTGATTAATAGTGTTTTTGTATCAGTGCAACTGTATCCTAAATATTGAAAAGAGTGCCACGGTTAAAACTGTGAATCTTTAATCCCCTGTAGGCTAAATAAAACACCTTACCACCCATCATCATAGACAGACAGAGACTTTTACTGGGCTACATTTTTAAAGCTCTTTGCAAAAAGACATGCAAATCCTAGCCAGTTCCTAGATCAGTGGAGCTGACTTTTCTGTGTCACTTCAACAATACAAAACTATACAGCTTATATTCTCACTGCTTTAGTGGCAAAGATGAAACTAATAGCAATAATAAAGCATTTAGTATTCCTAAAGTGATGTACGGACATAAGTTTACATTTACTGAATCCTAGACATTTTTAGGGATTTAGAAATCCTGCGCCAGATGTATTTTTTTTTTAGTTCCCAAAAAGAGGATGTGTCTTGGGGGGGAAAAAAGGAAATATGGCCACCCTAATTTAGTGAATTGTTAATGTTGTACTCTAAAAGTTAGCAAAAGGTCCAAGAGTGGTCCTTAAGATACACATGCAGAGCCACACACCTAGTTTTAAGTTTTTGGGATGTGGGGGGAAACCACATCCACTTCAGGATACCATCATTTCAGGGACGTAACCCAAAGGCACCCGAGGAAAAAAAATCCACAAGAGCCCCAACCCCCAGAGGGCCGCTCAGGATGTTCTGTCTCTTGCACGTGCTACATGAACAGGCACATGCACAGCACCAAACACACACACACACACACACACACGGTCTCACTCACTTGCTCTAGATTCCAGGATATTTTATCTAATTTGCGGGCATCAGGGAGCCGCTATCTGGGAGACCTCTGGGAGACTTGGGATGTATGCATGTGAATCATTGCCTGTGAATCTCTCTCTCTCTCTCTCTCTCTCTCTCTCTCTCTTTCCGTGTGTGTGTGTGTGCGTGTAACATGCATCTCTATAGCAGTCTACAATTTTATGAGGCCTAAATTGTCAGCTTGCCAAATTTCATAAGAATTACAGTGACTTCACTAAATTTAAATATTCAGAAGTGCTAGATTAATACCAGGTACTATGACAGCTGATGATCATGTTCTTTCACACAGTCTTTGGTGTGTTGTTAAAGGAAGAAAAGCAGCCAAATCGGTGATGCCAGTTTAAAGTTGTAGGCGTATTGTTGTTTTCGAAAGCTTGTCATCTAAAGTGCTGAGTTCATGTCCATTTTTTTTTCATCTCTCCTACTGCCATATCGTTTCTGTAGTCATACTTCATGTACAGGACTATAACACCATTATTTAGGTTCACAGATCCTCTTCTTATGGTAGGCATAAACCCTAGGTCTGTGGATGTATTTCAGTTGGAGCACTCCAATATTCCAGACTTTAAAATCCTATATTTAGGCTTATTAAACACATACATTCAATGCTGCACTTTGATTAGACACAACTGAAATATTCTGTACGTCTTCGCTATAACAATGACGAGACATGGCGAAGTGTCTGGAATGCAGACCTTTTCCATGAGGCCTGGCTATTTAAAGGCTGTGTCCCCAATAGCCAGAGTAGACAGAGATGCATTGCACGGATATCATTTATAAAGAATGATTTCCCTCCAGAATTGATATTTTTAGTGAGAAGACATCTGATTTTTGGTTTGAGGTCAGGGAAGCCATGGCATGTAGTGCTGTAAAAATAAATAGAACAGCTCTGTTGTAGCTCTGTCTTTGGTTGTATGATCTGATGATGCACAAATGTGTAAGTTCACTCATTTAACATGCATTTGGTATTAACATGCCACTTCCACCAAAGACCTTCATTTGGACCTTCTACATATTTGTCAATGGTTGTAAGTGAGATTTAGCCTCTGTAAGCCTTCACTGAAAAGGGGAGGTTATTATAACAATTTGTAATGGTTAGGTGTCCACAAACTTTTGTCATGGCTAGTGTGTGTGTGCTGTGGGGGGTGTGTGCGTGTGTATGGCCCAAAAGCTGCAGAAACATGACTAGCTCAGCTCTCGTATCACTGTAGTCAGAATCAATTCTGCTGAATTGATATGCTCTAGACTCCCTATTATAACCATGCAGTGTGCACTACATTAACTCCAGGGATTCAGAGCCAGTTGAAGTGCACTCCCATCTTGTCTCAGCTCTCAGCTTGGCCAGAAACTCATCAGTATGACAAACTCCTACCCATTGGAATGCCACACTACTGCTGACTGTATCGATTAACACCCACTAACTCCTCCACTTCCTTTCGTGCTTTGGTGCTTTCATGAACTAATCCACCCTGAAATAAAAGTCCACTCTCTGAATGCAATTTGCAGTTGTATGAGACAAGTCGAATGCTAACTCAACTTGTACTCAAATTAAGTTAAGCCAACTTTTATTTTCATCCTATCCATCTCAGTGGGATTAAAAAAACATCAAGATAGAAGCAGAAGACGACAAAGAAGAAGTGTGTTTTTGTCACATATACATTATAGCCCAGCGAAATGAATATATTCTTGCAGTTAGCATACAGAGCAAGAAAAATTAGGTCACTTAGGGTACACAGCTCCAGGATGCCGAGTTTAGTCATGGCCTCAGGTTATTTCCTTTGTGAAGTTTCACATGTTCTCCTTGTGGGTGCATTGAGTTCCTCCAGTTTCCTCCTATCTCCCAGCACCGTGAAGGTAGGAGGACTGCCCCTGGGAGTGAATGAGAATGTGGGTGAATGAGATAGGTCTGTCTGAATGTCTTTTGACCCATGATATGGATGGAAATGCTGCATTGCCCTCTAAAAGAGTCGAACTGCACACGTCTTACATGTTGAACAACATTTCATTAAGTTTCGGTAAATTTCAGTAACGTTACCCACTTGAAAGAAACTTTCGAAAAGGCTGTAGGCTCAATTTAATCGACTTTACTAATATATTGGTCTGATTTGACCTTGTTAAACACACAGCTACTCTTGTTTGTGGTGCGTTAAATCATTTCTTCCCTTAATCAGTAGTTATGGCCATCAACAAAATGGCTGCCCTCGAGCTCAGCTCAAGTAGAAAGCAGCTGCATTTCAAGAGCTGCCCTGCTCAAAGCAATTTTGACCAAGACTCGTTATACCCTCTGCCAGTGCTGAAGTGCATTTTGTGACCCAGTTTGAATGTACTTTATTTGCAGTGTTAAATAAATTCCCCCGCATGGAACTCGGTGCTGTGCTTATCATAAAGAGATAAGTCTCTCTCTCTCGCTCGCTCTCTCTCACTCACTCTCTCTCTCTCTCTCTCTCTCTCTCTCTCTCTCTCTCTCTCTCTCTCTCTCTCTCTCTGTCTCTCTCTCTCGTACTCTTCTCTTGCTGCAGTGAGAACTCACTGGGCTGGATTAATGGCATCCCAGAGCGCTTCTTTAATTGACTAACTTTTCGGAGCCTCTCTCTTATTCTGAGGTGATTTAGCATTTGCTTTCACACTGAGAAAGCAGAGTTCCCTTTATATCACAGTTAGACAGACTCTCTCTCTCACACACACACACACACACACACACACACACACACACACACACACACACACACACACAAATACTGCATCGTAAGGCCCCTTCTGCTTCCAACAGAACAGATAATGTGCATTAAAAGCACTGTCTCTGTGTCCCACTGATTATGCACTTCAAATTCCCTTTAGAGAAAACCATGTTGTTGTATGTGTGTACACTTTTTTCCACTACAATGGCACACCCATCAAAGGACACAGCCCCTGACTGCTCTTGTTAATGGTGATGCTTTAATGTGTGCCATCTAAGAGAGAGAGAAACAGAGAAAGCTGTAATTAATTCCGGGGAAGAAATGGCCACTAGGCATCCTCAACTCTGAACCTGATCATCACACATGACTAGTTTCCATCCCAGGATGCCTTTGTTTAGATAGTAAATGGTGTTTGCTTGCATGCTGAGTGTCAAGGGGGAAATGAGAGACTACTTTTTGGGCGAAGTCGGGCTACACAGAAGGAATAGAAAGGACAAGAACAAGAGCATTTTTGATTTACTTTTTTCTTGTCATAACTTTATTGTACTGTAGGTTTTGCTAGTTACTTGTTTCCCTATTACGTCTGCAGTAATTTCTAAGAAGTAACCCAGCTAGTCCAAGCCTGCTCAATCCAATTCCAAGTGAAGTAGATTCCTTGATGTGATCATTTTGACTATGAAAGTGATGAATCCTGGTTTAACTCAACCACCTTATATTTTTAGCCTGGTCCTTTCCTAACTGACCTACAGCAAATGTCTTTGTTTGTTGTATTTCTGAGTTCCTTCAGTTTGTCTGGTATGAAACTAAATCAGAATAATATGAAAGTAAACCAAAATGATTTATTTCACTGTGATCTTGGCTGTAACTAATAATTTCCAATTATATAAAATGTCTGAGAATAATAATACAATCCAGACTTCATCTCCTCTAAACTTTATTCCAGTCTGTCTGTCTGTCTGTAGGTTTGCTCTCTGTCTGTTTGGAAGAAAAAAAGAGAGCAGGAAAAGAGAGAGGAATCCCTCCCCCAGAAGGTTTTCAATTACATGTCTCCGGTCTTTGTAGAGTGACAGCAGAAATGCTAAGAGATCTCAGAGGAGGATCCTGCTAACACCAGTGACCACATTGTTCTAATCACTAGATTTATCAGCTTAGGGAGGCATATAAATGCTCCCTCTGTCTCTCCTGTGAGATTAGGTCTTCTGTAAGGCTCACATTAGTCTATGGAAGAAGGAAAACTGTAGCTGGCACTTTACAATCTGATCACCTTCTATCCACAAATCCCCTTCCATCTGAAACCAAGAGGAAGCAGTCTAGAATGAGACAACGCACCACTGTAAAGCTTCTGTATGGCTTAGAATTCTGTACCAAAAGCTATAATTTGTGTCTAGTTGAAGGTTTACTTATTTTAATTATTTTAGAAAAAGCTCTTTCATCATGCACCTTACTTCTCAAATAAGTACAAACATCCTTCCTGTATTCAGGTTTAAAGTTAGTATGTTTATGGTATGCCTTCTCATCGTCTACCACTCTTTGGAGTCGCGCAATACATCATCTTTGAGTCAGTACTCAAGGGACTGCCAGGGAAGGCATTCACCACCTCACTGGGAGCTCGCAACTTCGAATCCTGGTGATGCCATAGGTATTATGGTCGGGTGCTCAAACAAGAAATGCCAGCTGCTGGGGATGCACAAGTCTGTGTGGTCCTAATGCCGGTCCCAAGCCCAGATAAATTTTGCAGCATTGAGTCAGGAAGGGCATCTGGCATAAAGCATGTGCCAAAATGAACATTTGGATGATCAGCTGTGGTGACCCCTAACAGGAGCAGAAAGATGGATGGTGGGATTTAAATGCAGCAAATATTACATGTTTTATCACCAATTTTTTTTTTTATCATGAAAGTACCTCTATTCCACATATGTTCAGTACGGAAAGCAGTAAAAGATGCACTCTGTGACACCCATTTGGGAACGTACATGACGAGGGGAAGTGCTCAGGTGTTCCACCCCAGACAATTTTTTTGTAGTTTGATGAAGATCTTGTGGGGCTTTGGTCTTCCTTCTTGGATAACTTGCCTTCAGATCAAGTTACACTTGTTCTAGGCAGGTAGAGTTAAAGAAGCAGGTGAAATTGTTGTGTTTTTGCTGAAAACTGACAGGAATATAATGCAAAAAAAAAAAAAAAAAGCAATGAGGCTGCAAATGGCTATCTGTACTTCAGTCCCCGAAAGTCTGCTCCCCTGTGACGGTCTCTTCTGCTCCCACCAGCGTACATGGGCCAAACATGCCTGGCTTCAGGACAAATTCCACTGGAAAACAAGCCTGATTTCTAGATCAGCCAACATGCTGGTTTGGTGACAGTGTGACCAATGACCAGTCGTGTTTAGAGAACATGAGGCTGATGCATATTTCCCTTTTTCTGTGTAAATCTCAACCACTTTGATTTCACCTTAAAAGCTTGTGTCTGTTGTTACTGTAGAGCCATTTATTTTGGAAAAATTGGAAACATGTTTAGCCCAGGGCAGAGTTTGAATTAAGATGTTGTAAAGGCCGAGATTCTTGGGGTCTTTCAGCTAGCAGCAAAATTTTAGAAGACTGCTTATAAGCGTGAGTCAAATGTGTTTGCTCATAAAGTCAATTCTGCTTGAGAACTTGTGCACAGTTAGTGAAGTTGTGAATTTTAACCAGCTTAAAGAAATGAATCCAATGAAGGCGATTCAGAGCTGCCTGACAGAGCAGGTAGTGGTACAGTATATCCAAATGAAGAAAAAAAATTAATGTTCTGTCTAGGGCTGCCACTTCAGTGGTGAATTTGTTTCAACACGCAAGATGGTTTTTATGGTACTGTCTTCAGTCGAGAGCTCCCTGTACACATCATCTTCTATGCTACAAGCCAGCATATCTACCACTTCTCATACTCACACTCGCTCTCTTGTGATGAGCAAGACCACTTAATTGCCGTATGTTCTGCTATAAAATGTAATAGTGTTAGAGGGCTGGCAACTGTTAAGAAGGCTGTTGTCTTGAATATGGTACCAGAGTGTCCTTAGCTCAATATTGAGTCTGCATTTAAATTGTTTGTGGTTTCTGGGTTTATGTCATTGGGGGTTAATGATGTGAAGCAGCCCATTAATATATTAAGGGCTACTGATGCTGTCGAGTTGTTTTTTTCTATTGAGTGTATGTGTACAGATTCCAGACCTGGCCAGGGTATGCGTTAATTGAGCTTAGCGTAATTTACGTGCCTCGCTGGGCGTTGTGAAGATTGCCCTTCACCCACACTTACCAGTTAGTGTTATTTCTTTTATTCTAGGAAAAAAATTGAGTAATGTGATTGACCTGTATGACTCCTTTCTTTGTAATGATAATTCTCCATCTGCCGAACCTGCACAGGTTAAATTGGATGTGTCACCTGACCATAATGCAAACTCCAGTCTTAGGGGGAAGCCTGAGCCTTTGTACAGAAAGAAGATCCCACCTTGGCATACATGGAAAAAAGTCAGCAATAACATTGTGTACTTTGTTGAAAATTGTGTCTTAATGAGAAAATGGTCTCATCACCATCATCTCCAGAAAGAGGAACCAAGGTGTTTCATCCAGTAATTCATCATCTCTTTAGGAGTCATGTTTTGTCCCTGACTTATGTCCATCTATATCCAGGTAATGCAGGGATTCATAAAACATTTCTACATGTTTGGAAATCTTGCTTTGCCCATTGTGAAGTCATGCATTGTTCTTTATGGTCATAAAATTATTTGTTGGAAAGCCTGAACACCTTATTTCCCATGCTTTATTACAGCCTATTACATATTAATTGAGAGTGTTGGTCCTCTGCCAAATTCTCATTCAAGTACTTGTATTTGTACATTCAAATCTACTGTCAGTAGATTTCCTGATGCTATTCCTACACATAAAGTTATCACTCATAAAATTCTGTACCACCTTCATCATGCCCAGGTGTACACAGACCAGCCAGTACTCTTACTTTATGTCTCAGATATCTTTTTGGGTAGTTCTTAAGTTAGACATCATACACCAAGTGTGTACCAAACTGAATCGCAGGGTGTACTCAAGTGTTTCCATCAAAACTTTAAAAATATCCTGCAAACATACTGCTTGGTTTTAGTCCTTCTGAGCTACTTTAGGTTAACACTGTTTTTTGGCTGTTGAAAGTTTTGTAGGCACAACGGTTATCAACTGCTTGGCCATGCCAACGTAAATGAATCTTACACTACATCCTCACTCTTTATACATACTTATGGCTGACAGTGGACATGGCTAGAAAAGCTTTAGGTTCCTGTCAGGAGGAAATGAAAAAGCACTCAGGCTTCAGGTTTTAGCATGTTCAGCATAGTCAGAATCCCTACTGTAAACTAGATTAAGGAAATTAAAGAAAAACTCATCTGTCATATGTAACTTTAACTTTGGATTGCAACCAGAAATTCCATATTTGTTAAAATAAATGGTCAGTTCCTTCTGACCATTTAACCAAGGCTTTATCACATTTATCCACCCCCCCCACCCCACCCCACCCCACCCCAAAAAAGAAAACCCTTGTCCTTGTCTATTTAAATCAATATTAAGGCTCTAATTGAGAGCAGTGCTATTTTCTTTCACCACTTTTATTCAGCGTGATATCGATACAGGCAGCATGGTGGTGTAGTGGTTAGCACAGTAGCTTCACAGCAAGCAGGTTCCTGTCGGTCAACTGGCAGTATTTCTGTGCAGAGTTTGTATGTTCTTCTCATGCCTACGTCCTACATGCCTACACAGTCCAAAGACCCTGGGATTAGGTCAACTGGATACTCTAAATTGCCCATAGGTGTGAATGTGAGTGTGAATGGATGTCTGTCTCTCTGTGTTAGCACTGTGATAGATTGGCAGCGTGTCTAGGGTGTACCATGCCTCTTGTCCATGGTCGACTGCGATTGGCTCCAGCTTCCTCATGAGCAGCAATTGATGAATGTTACAGGGTCACTATTTGCATGAGCCGAGATTTAAGAAACTTTGAACACAGTTAACTGAATAATGAAACATGGAGACTAGAAAAACGTTACTTAAGACTGCGATCCTGACCACTTGCACAAAACTATCAAAATGACAGTAGCGCCCCCTAGTCTAGCAAATCTGTCAGGATTTTATTCCAACCTTGAACATATGTCTGTGACAGTGAAAATTCGTTCAGTGTGAGGCCGGCATTAGATAGCTAGAATGAATTAAATAAGCGTTTCAGAAAGGAGCATTTAAGGCTGCTTGTTTTCTTTAGAAAAAGCGAAGTAGTTATTTGTAATTTAGTCTATTTTAACGGTCATTCTACAAAAATGCTATTGCTGCATAATTTTTGCAGACAGTTCAGTGTTTAACTAGTTGACTAAATGAGATTTCAGAGGCATTAAGTGGCTTGGCTGACTATTAGTGTTGTTTCTGTAAGAATTTTTCCAGTGTAGTTTTACCACTCATCAACATCGTAAAACACGTCCCATGTGTTCGAGTGTCAACCAGTCTTTGAGTCTGTAAAGTTATTGTTAGCCAGGTCCCTTGCCGCTTGTAGAAACTGACCTTAATAAGACTTTTAAATTAGAGGTGGATGCCAGCAGAACAGGTGCTGGTGATGTCCTCCCTTAGGAGAGCGATGAAGGAGGTGATAATACGGTTTGTTATTTTTATAGCACTTTATGTGGATAATCCATTGTATAGATACTATACAAACATTCAGTAAACCATCTGTGGACTGTCAACAACCTGTCAGGTGACTGTCATCAACCAGCCTATCAACTATTTCCCAACAAGATGACAAGAGTTTATTAGATCATCTGTAGGCCTTCTACAGGCCTCTACAAACTTGTCCCTTTTGCTTTCATTATATTAAGATGGTCCAGTTTAGGGGTAATGATCTTTGGTAGATAATCTATGATCACTCCACAGATTAGTCACGTCTCCTTTTTGCGTTCACTTTATCTGGATAGTCAATCTTGAAGCTTATTTTCATTTTAGCAATGTGAATGTTTCCTTAGCCCTATTCAGCACAATTTCAAAATTAGCCCATGTGGTTTCATAGCATGTTTTTAAAAGATAGACAAACATCATTTGACAGGTTGTTGGAAATCTTTTGATGGGTTGCTTTATGACAGCCTAAGGAGTGCCTAAAGCATTAGCTTTAGAATGCCTTAAGCATTATTAAGCCCGGCTCAAACCAGAGCTAGGCCTTCAAAGTGCATTTCCAGGCTAGAAAATATGAATGAAAATGCAAAAGCATAATCATAGTTAATTGACATGCAGCGTGATTGACATGCACCTACAGTAGACTCCCAGTACACTCTTCCCTGGGCCGATTGGTGGATCTTGGTGGTCCAAGTTATTTGCCTATTTGCAGAGACCGAGCTTTCTCTCTGAACACACATTTCACTGAGAGCTGCCAGAATTTGCGCAAGTTTTGCCAAATATGAGAAAAAAGTGTTCTAACCGATCTATATCTTAGATATCAGATTATATTAATATCTGTCAAAGCCCAAAAGAGCATTCTGTCAGAGCTGGACAAATAATTCAGAAATTATTTCTGAACTCTGAGGAAATAGTCTGAATAGTCTGAGGGAATAGGCATTGCCTCTGCTTTGGACTGTCAGGGAGCTGCTGGCACTGAGAGATTCTTGACATCGGTCCACAGGAGAGCACGAACAAAATACAGGGTTTGATAAAGCAGGTGAAAAAATACAAGTGTGTATGTTTTAGCTGTTTGAGTAAAGACAATGACTGTCACTTCCAGCAGCTCCTGTCTTCATCGTTCCTACCAGATCTACCAACACCACACTGGCACTGGGGAGTGTCTGTCCAGACAGCCTGTGTGGTGTGCCTGATTGGCCTGGTGCTTGCTGGGAGATCTCTGCTGCAGTCTTGCTGTGCCTCTGGCAGCCTGACATTTGTGTCACACAGCTTTTTTGTTAGTATGTGAAGGCCAGACATAGATCCTGAATTTAGTTTGCGCAGTGTGATGACTCCAGGGAACCTCTGGTGGACTGCTTTGTCTCATAAAGTGGACGGTAATACAGTCTGTGGCATCTACTGTAATTAAGCCATCATTTAAAGACGGTGAATAACAAGGAACCTTTGTAGTCCATCTGGCTGTTGTGCTTTCTCGCAGAATACACTAGCATTTACCACACTACCAAGAACTACCAATGATTAGCATAAAATCTTCTTGGAATCTGACACTGTTGCTATATGGATATGTGGTTTTTTGCTTGTTTGCATGTTTGTTTGTTTGGTGGATATGCATATACAGTGGAACCTTGGATTGCGCGTAACTTGGACTTGGATCTTGGTTAACAAGTGATGTTTTGCAATATGAGTAGTATTCGTCTGCTGAGCCTCACGTGATCACAACTTCTCTCTCTCTCACTGCAGGATTGTGGCTTCCGCGCTAGTATATAGACAATGCAACGTTGAATTTCCACGAAATCCTCAAAAGGAGGCAAACGCAGCCATCATTAGATACTTTCCTTGTTAAAGTCGCACAAAAAGAAAAAGATTCCAGTGAGCCGACAGACTGCAGTGATTCTGTGAGTTACAGTGAAAGTAAGACACAATAATCCTCCTCTCTCTCTCTCCTGCTCTCTGTCATGGATCTGCCCGCGTGGAGCGCGCGTGCAGCACACCCGTTTTCAGGCACTCCCAATAGCGGTGCATGCCGGAGGACATTAGGACTAATTATATAGACTATAAACAGACTGACTCATGAATGCTAAGTTTGTGAAGCATTAGTTTGCATTTCCCCGCGCTATTGCCAAGCCATGTTCTAGTGTTTACCTTGCTCATGTTTTGACGCTTGTTTGTACTCCAGTTTCCGTGTTTTTGTTGTAGCCTTTGATATTCCAGTTTCCGACACACTCTCGTCTCCCTCACACCAGTCACGATTCTTTACAGAGCTAAAGTGCAGGCTATTTTGTTTTACGTATGTTTACTTTATATTTTGTAAAGTGCAGGTTATTTTGTTCCATGTATTTTTACTTTATATTTTGTATTAATAATTTTTATATAAGTATTTCTGGGTTGTGGAACAAATTATCTGAGTTTCCATTATTTCTTATGGGGAAACCCATTTTGATATACGAGTGATTTTGGATTACAAGCACGTCTCCGGAACAGAATATGCTCGCAATCCAAGGTTCCACTGTATTACAGTTCTATATAGCCTCTTATGGTGTGCCCTTGAAAAAAAATAAAAATATCATCAGCAAGTCTTTAGCTAATATTTCAGCTAGCTGTTTCCTCTTTACTCTTCTAGGGTGTCATGTACACCCTTGTATTATTAAGTTTGTTATTTTGTCAAACCAATGGGAAAATGAAATCCTATTGTTCATATCTTGAAATCACATGTTTAGTCAAAAATTAATAGATTTTAAAATAATAACATTCTTCCTTGCTATAAATAAAGAAGTTAAGATGTAGTATCTTGAAATACAAATTTATTAAGTCTAAATAAAAAGATTCTTTTGAAAAAGTGCTTTATCCTGGTCTAGGTTGCGTTGGAGCCAGAGCCTATCCCAGAAACAAACCTGGTGTCATGAAAACAAAAACTATGACCATGACACAAAACAAACAAGAGGTAGATACGCATGACATGAATGTGGACTAAAAGCCATTCAATAACAACAAAAGCTCGACAATGGGTGCACAACAGGACAGTACTTAAATACTCTTGCTCATTGACCCTGCACTTGAATTGGGTGCAAACAGTCATGTGACATGGTGCGTGTTGTGATTAGGCGTCATGACACCTGGCGTGGAGCAGGAATACACCCTGAATGAAATATTAAGACCTAATAATGACATAACATTTCAACTTGTGTGGTTCAGAGTTTAAGCGATGGTGCCTTGAACTAAGAGTGGATTTATTAGCAACTGCACCAAAATTTTGTTTGTTTGTTTGTTTTGCAGGTTGTCTTATTGTAACCACCATCCAATTGAATTTGCTTCCTAACAGCCTTTTGTGTTGCTGCTGACGAGCAACAAGAGAACGCTCTATTCAGTTTGCTCAGCTTACACATGTAGTACAAATCTGACACGGATGCCCCTGTGAAAGCATCCTAACATCATGGCTGTTTGTCATTGTGTTAATTGCAGAGTGGATGCAATAATGGCTGGCTTGAGTTTCTCACCCTCACAGTGCCATTGATCACTGTGTTTTTATTAATTGGAGTGTCAGACAAATTTCGTGAATGATTTTGCTCTAAGAGCCAGAGAATGCTCTGTCAGTGTAATTAAACATTACTGTCAATGTAATGGCCTTTGTGTGTGCACGTGTACGTCTAAGTGTTTTTAACTGTGAGTGATTCATGTAGTCCTGTCCATGTTTTGCAGCTAGATTTTCTCACGTGTTGGTAGTGTCCTGCTTTATATCTGTTTCAGGACTAATTTGAGTCAGTGTAGAGCTGTTGTTTATAGAGTCCCAGAGTCAGTCTTTAGGAAAGCTGTTTTTGTAAAAACACAACCCATATCCTCATGTTAGCAGAAATAGGTCAGGATCTAAGAATCTTATCTAGCTAAAACACACACACACACACACACACACACACACACACACACACACACACATTTGCTTTCCTATCCTTGTGAGGACCTTCCATTGACATAATTAGTAATACAGCTAATTAATGCTATGCGTAACTTTAACCTCACCAACCAAAATAAAACCTTTTGGCTCCTTTAGCTTTTTAAATGAAAAAATGCAGTTTTTGTAAAAAAAAATATATATATATATATATATATATATATTAATCTGTAAATAGACCCGAAGTTGACATATCTCCAGTTTAATTAAAATATTAATTAAAATATAAATTTTTATAGCCATATGTCAATGCAAGGTCAAAACTGTTAAATGTTCCTATTCCTGTGGGGACATCTGGTCCTCACCAAGATATAAACAAAAAAATTACACCACCACCACCCCCGCCACACACACACACACACACACACACACGTACTGTTTGTTGTTTTAATGGACAATGCATTTGAGCTACATTTTCTTTTGTTGAATAACTTGTCGCTTAGCACTTCATTCTGTGTGACGTCTGGGTAAGCAACATGGTAACAAGTAGAACCATATCCACGAGCATCACACGTAGGGACCACCATGTTCACTTCAGCATCTCTGTCTCAGTTGGATGATTTCTGTTAAGCTGCTTTGTGATCTTGTATGAGCGTTTCTTTTTTTTCCTTTTTCCTTCCACAACAAGCCCACTGTTAGGTGAAACCCTGGACTTTGATTTAGCTATTCCAGCATGTAAATTTCTTCTGTTTTAAGCTTTTCTTAGACTTTTAATAATCTAGTCATTTAGTGCACTTACATGTGTGCATAGGGTCATTTTCTTACTGTATAACCCATCCATGGGTAAGCTTCAGTTCACTGACAGATACCTGGACGTTCTCCAGTAGTATTTGTTAGTACAATCCAGAATTTATAGGTCCTGCAGAATATAATGCTTGGTTTGAATTCAGTGGTTTTTGCCAAATATAATGCTTCTTCATTTAAACCAAAAAGTTCTAGTTTGGGTTCATCTGTCCACAGAATGTTCTTCCAATAGGCTACTGGCTTATCTACATGGTCTTTGACTTCAGGCAAGCAGCAGTGTTCTTTTTGGAAAGTTGTGGCTTCTTCCTTGCTATCTTGACATGCCCACAGTTCTTGTTCAGAGTTTGCCTGATGGTCAGTGAACATTGACATTACTCAGTGTAACAGTGGCCTGAAGGTCCTTAGATGTTACCCTAGAGACAGCACTGTCTTTTTGACTTCCATATTATTCGCCATGCCCTTGATTTCCTTTTTGCTTTATGACCACTCCTTGGGAGAGTAACCATGGTGCTGAATTTGCTTCATTTGTATATCATGTGCCTCACAGTGGACTGGTGGTGGTCAAACGCTTAAGAAATGTGTTTATTCACATTTTTTCAACATGGTGAGCATCAATAAGGAATCTCATGTATTTATTCATCTCCTCTGATCAACGCATGGCACACTTCCAGCCTGGTGAAGACCACATTTTAATAGTACGGACCCATGTTTATATTCTTGAAATGCCACACAATTGATTGAAACGCCTGGCTTCACAATTACCATGATTAACATATCTCATAGTCCAATAGGTTAACATACTTTTTCTGACAAAGATAGATAATGTTCATGATCATTATGCTCAATAAATAAATAAATAAATAAATAAATGTGAAAACTATCATGTTTTTAAGTCATTTGTTTAATTGGTTCCTCTTGATCTAGTTATAGGACATCGATGAAAATCTGATGATATCTAAGGGCAAATTTATGCAGAAATGCAGAAAATTGTAAAGAAGTCCCAGCCTTTCTATTGCCACCGTATATGGCATTAGGGTATTAGCATTGATTTATCTATCTATTTGTTGTGCCTTTAGATGAGAATGAACGATGACTTAAAGTCTTTGTGTGGCCTAGTCGCTAACATCAGTTTAATGTTTACACTGTTACCAGCTTCTAATTTGTTAAGCAATTTGACATAGAGATTTTTCTGTCATTATAAATCTGATTGTTGACTATAGTTTATGTGCTTGAATCTTGTGGAGGAGTTACATAGCTGTACGTGCAGTCCATCACAGACTTGAGTCGAGTTAGCCCAGTGCAGTAGAAGGCCAGGTCACTCTTGGCTAATCATTAACTCATTATGGTGCAGCAGGCTGTAGATCAGTGTTCGGTCTGGTGTGTCGAGTATGACGACAGGTTTATGGAGGCTTTGGATTTGTCTGAATGGGGCTGTAAAACACTCAGGCACTGGAATTGAGCAGTAGCATGGGAATGTGGAGGCTTTTGGTTTTGGCCACAGTCTGGCAGATGCAGTCATTCAGCAACCAAATGACCTCATGAGTTTTCCTGTTACATGGGTAAAAACACCAGGATCCTTTTGTGTGAAAAGTAAAAGTGCTAATTGAAGCTTCCATTCTTTCTAAGTGCATCATTTAGAATTTGCAAGACAAAAACAAACCCATTCTTATCACAAAAGATTTGTTGCACTCTTTGAACCCTAACCCTACTATAAAGCCTCTTTCACTTCCTTTTTTAGTAGGCTGGGAACTAAGTCGGGCCAATATGATTCAGTCATATATTTAGGGTCATTCTAATTATTTTATAATATAAATCTTGATGTCCCTCAAACATTTTACTCAGCCCCATTGAATTCAGTAGCCTGCTTTGAAGAAGCACCTTCACCTGGCAGCTTTTACAGCTCTGGGGCTTCTTGGATAAGTCTCTACAAGCATTGCCTGTTTTAGGGAGTTTCTTCCATTCCTCATGGCAGATCTTCTCCAGCTCAGTCAGATTGGATGGAGAGCATTTAACTGTCATCTTCAGGTCTATTTGCAGATATTTTATGGGGTTAATGTCTTGGTGTTGGCTGGACCTTTCAAGTACATTCAGAGACATGTCCCAAAGCCACTCTCCCATTTTTTTGGTTTGTTTTGTTTTGTTTTCAGCTTCATGCAAACATAATGCATCTGAGTTTCATTTGGAGTGTCTTAGCCAATATTTATCTGATGAGCTGTTTTTAGTAAATTCACCAAAAAAGATTTTGAATCCTCTTCTCAATTTGTTATTCTGGCTTATTGTGTGTGGATTAATCTCTATATATAAAATTCTTTTCGCGTTTGAAACGGAAATGACGTATGGCCAACTAATCACTTTGTTTGTGGACGCCATTTTTATATCGTCTTTACGAATTGTTATTGTGTGAGAGTTATTTTACTGATACTGAAAAGAAGTAAACATCTGTTTGGTAAGTAATTATTTAAGAAAACTTTGATCTAAATATATACTCAGCAAAAAAAGAAACGTCCCTTTTTCAGGACTGTGTATTTCAACAATAATGTTGCCTCCCTGCAGCATGCCTAATGCACGTTCACGCAGATGAGCAGGGACCCTGGGCATCTTTCTTTGGGTGTTTTTC
>JAQMCW010000035.1:10921307-10934232 GCA_030068335.1 Chrysichthys cranchii
ATTTGGATTTTTACAACATTATTGTTGAAATACACAGTCCTGAAAAAGGGACGTTTCTTTTTTTGCTGAGTATATAAAATTCTTTTCGCGTTTGAAATGGAAATGACGTATGACCACTATTTGTTGAAAAATAAAATTGGTATTTAACAAACTTATTTTATAAATACTGCATTTTATTTTTTTTTCCCTTGCGCTCAGTGAGCGAAGCCACTGGGGAATCAGCTAGTCGCCATATAAATAAATGTAATCCATTTCAAATTAAATCTTTAATACAGTAAAGTTTGCAAAAAAAAAAAATGAGGGTGTCTGAATAATGTCTGACACTGTATAACTGTATAACATAACTGCATAACATTTATTTTCATATTCCCAACCAATCTCCTCCCCAGCGGAGTAGGGAAGGGATTCAAGAGAATTGGTTGAGAACTTTTTTTCAACTGCTTTGAACTATGTACGCTCATGTTTATTAGAGACCATAGAGACAGTATTTTTCAGTTTTTATCATCCCCGCATTTAAGAATGTTATTTTTTAAAAAAGTTCATTTTGACCTGACCAGAACAAAAGCATTAAATACAACCCAAACTTTTTGAAAAAAATGTAAGGCTTGTCGTAACTGTAACCAAAAAGTAAATACGTAAAGTTCACTCACCTTCTTATTAAAGATATATGTAATGAATGTATGCTGTATCTAGCTATCAAATACAAATCTCATTATTCAAATATGTTCAGTACTATTCTCTTGACTACAGACCAATTACAGAACACATTAGGACCAAGTGAAAAAGGGATTGGGATTTCCAGTACTGTAACAAATAAATAAGCAAACAGAAACCAAAACACTATTTGGCTATGTTTCATGAACTCTGTCGTTGGCTTGCGGTTTGCTGCTAATCTGAAGGACAGACACATTCATTACCCTTTAGTTACATTAGACTTCGACTCCGGTGCAAAACCAAAGAATTAAACTTCAAACATGAAATCTGTCTTGGCTGACTGACTACATGTTTAGAAAATTGTATAACATAAATTTTTGGTCAAAGTGTTCTTCCTTTATGACGTGACTTCCCCCGAGCTCTGACCCTGTCATGTGTGAGGAGCAGTGTTGGGTTGTGCATTGAGTAAACTCCTCTGTAGTAAGACAAATGGACAAATAAAGATTTGATTCCCAACTCAGGAAGAGTTCTTCATGTCTGAAGGTTTACCTCCATTATCCCCCAAAGTCGTAGTCGTAGCCCTGTTATTTACTGCTGCTTTGCTATTGTTTTAGATGTCTCTCATTCCTCAGTGTCACCAGTTGGAGATGGAGATCAAATTAATATTTCAGACCCACTCTGATTTATACTGATCTCCTTCACCTTAACTGCATGTAAACCTTCATCCCCTGGTATTAGAGCGTCATACAGTCCTTATTTATTTATTTGATTGGCGTTAGTAGTAAGACGATATATGATCATGTCAGAAATTAGTGAAATGTTTTGGTCGTTCATTTAGCGTCACCAGTAAACCTGTTAAGCAAACATTTCCAGCATGTGAGAACAGAGTGGAAGCAGCCGCCAGACAGAGAGTCGAGGAGATTAATGTGGTGTGTGTGCGTGCGTGCGTGTGTGTGTATGTGCGCGTGTGCATGTGCATGTGTGTGTTGTTCCATGTAGCCTGGTCCCATCACCTATTATCCCTGCCCTTTTAGTACAATTGCATCATTAATTTTTCTGTTGACTCTTTATTTTGTTATAAAAGCCTGCGCTCTCTTGCTCTCCCCCCTTTCCCTTTCACACGTTCTTTCTTTATCCCTCTCCATCTCCTTCGCTCTCTCTCTCTCTGTCCCTATAGACACATGATCTTGATTAAAAACCAAATACATCCTCTAACCCCAAAGCGATGTGTTCAGACGAGCTCCCTACTGTACCATACAGTGTGCTGAGGATCTGTTACCGAGTACCAGATGAGTATCTGTTACTCAGGATCAGATCAAGGTCACGCTCGTCTGCTTCTCCTCCATGATGTAGATGGGCTGCATGTGTGCGTGGGTGTGTGTGCGCGTGTGTGTTAGTGCGACCTGTGCAGTTCTGATGGACACTGCTGGTTTGTACAATAGATGAGGTTGTGTAAAAGGTCTGTAGATCTGGTGAGGATTGTGTGTTGGTACATTATCAGAGATAAATGTGTTTAACAGTGTGTGTATCAGTGCCTCTGGAAAATGAGTACACACTGCTTTTTCTCAGCATGAAGTCTCAGGAAAGAGTGCAGAGCATGAATGCAATGACAAAATGCAATCAGGACACAAAGTTTGTGCAGGAAAACAATGTTTGAGACAATTGTCCTTCACCACCAATACATCAATATAAATGTAATAAAGGGACATAAAGGAAATAAGTAGAAAACCAGAAAGATTATTGAATGCAATTCGAATATACAAGACCAAAAACCTGCAAATTTGGAATGAGAAATGAGAATATATGTTTTTGTTTTATATTCTCAAGTCTTGTTTAATATTCCTCAGATTAGAATGTTTTAAATTGTAATCTTTGAATATCTAAAATGTACAGAACATGCAGATTATAAAACTCATTGGGGAATGCACTATAAGTGTTCTGTTACATACCGGAAAGGTTATACACATACAGTGTACGTACATACGGTATATTATAATATGTGTACATATTTTTTTTACATAATTATGTAGCTAATTAACGCCATCGTACACCCAAATGTAAATCGAACCTCAAACTCAATAACTAAAGGTAGATCTTTTGGCTTTTTGAGGGTTTTTTTTGTTTGTTTCCTTGTCTTTTGGGTGTTTTTTTTTTTGTTTGTTTGTTTGATTTGTTTGTTTTTTAAAATAAAAGCTGCACATTTTTGTTTAATAAAAATTGTTTCTGCAGACCTGACAAATGTCCCCACATAGTCAAAACTTTCAGATGTCCTTTTCCTTATTAGAGACATTGCGTCTTTTCTAAGGTATAAAAACCTGTGCGCGCGCACACACACACACACACACACACACACACACACACACACACATTCTTGCTGCAGGCACAGATATCTCACTCAACTGGATGACACTTGAAAGGCACAAAATCCAGCAGGATTGTGTAGCTGGAGGCTGAGTGGAGGAAAATGATGCACCTGGCTGCTACTGATGAGCACTATTAGTCTCCAACATGGAGGGGTGTGTGTGTGTGTGTACGTTCCGTTTTAAAATAAATAGGACTGAGTCATCAAATGGACAACCCTGTAGGCGTGGCCGGCACTATTACTTAAATTCTCACTTTTCCATTGAATTGGCTCGTTCTACGTCTCCTTTTTCCGGCTCGGATGGGTGGAAGAAGGGATTAGGAGGAAGAAGGAATGCACCCTGAGGAAAGTGGGTCTCTTTATGGATGAGATGCTCAGCACTCGACTTCCTCTCTTCCCATCTGTGTAGAGAAGATATCAGTCCTCTTGCACTCAACCCTTTAGCTATAAATGCTGCACTGAGACGCAGAGCTGATGAGAAAATAATATTTCATCATAATTGATGCATTTTATTTTTTAAAAATGACCAGTTATTGTTTGGCTTTGATCAAGAACACTGCACGTTTTTTGTGTAGATGTAAAACCATGTTGAATTAAGTGCAGTTGAAGTGCAGGGCTTAATGATGGAAAGCTTCATATTTTAGAAGTGTCCCAGCTTGATGAGTCCAAACAAAGTCATGCACTTATCTCTAACTGTTTAAAATGACATTTAATAGCGTTTATGAACAAGCAACTTGAATATGAATGCATGTAGAGGGCCAAAATATTTCCATCAACTTCACAAAGAAAGAAAGGTCAGCCAATAGAAAATATAAGGTCAGATAGTCGTCTTTCAGTTGTATGTTCGATGCTAAAAGTTAGAAGATGCAGACTCTTAGAAAATACAAAAAGCTAACCCTGGCTGACCGTTAAACCCTTATATTTCCTCCAAAATCACATTAAAGCATAAAGAGTGAGGATTTAGTCCTGAAATTTCATACAGCATGAGCACTGTTCAGAAGTTGCATGAGAGTAATGCATGTGTGCATGAATGAAATGAAATGAACTGAAGTCTATGAAAAGGCTTTTTCGTTCCCTACCAGAGAAGATCGGAGAAGACAGCATCTTATTCCGAGACACTCCTGATCTCGAGGACTGACTCTTTTTTTTTTATGGTAAAATGGTCAAATCATAAACAAGATGTAAGTGAAGTGTAAGTGTAGCATGTTCCATTACATTATCCTTCCGCTTTTACAGAAGAGTGCATTAAATCAACAACAAAAACGCTAGCTACACGCGCAACCTTAGCTGTTTATTAAACCGTAATGTTCCTTCATTTGTAGGCATAATGTCTGTATGAGTAAATTCTCCTTTTCCTGTAAACCCTATGTGCTGAATGAGTAAATGCTCCAAAATAAAAAATCAAAAAAAGGGTGTATAAAAGCGTGTGCCTATTAACCCAGTCGTTCAGAGAATGCTCTTGAGTGCTGTGAGTTACAGACCATTTTCCAGGAAATTTTGGAGTAGCGGCTTTATCCTCTCTCCCTCTTTCAGCTTTGGCTTTCATTTGAAGTAAATGTCTGTTTCAATTTGCCTGCAGCCAAGTACGATGGTAATTCCTGGTATGGATACATTAACCTCTATTTTGTGGGATTTAAATGAAGTGGCTGAAGCGATACCTGAAGAAGAATAATATTGACAGGATTAAATAAGCTCTTCACTCTCTGCCCTTTGGCTCCTGTTTTATTTCATTTGCTTAATTGAATATTGAACATAGCTGGCTTTGTGAGTGCTGAATATCAAATATCTATATTAAGCAACAACTGGTACAGTCATACAGATGTTGGAAGTACACTCTTTATTAGCATTTAACAAGCATGCTTTTAATTGTGTGTTCGAGTTTTATATTACTTGGCCTACGGCGCAGCTGAAGCGGAGGCTATGTTTAGAAATTGATTTTTCTCATTTAGGGATTATATGATTACGATTACGCATTACTCAGTTAGTAACAAATGCTAAAGGCCTGAAATGAGCTTTCCAAAAGCAGCTGTCACTCCATAATCCAAATCCATTGATTTATTAGAGTGCAGATTTCAATCAGAGAATCATATAAACTCAGTTTACACACTCCAGTGACACTACAAAAAAAAAACAGCTACGGTCAAGATTTTCTAAAGACACACAGTGAAAAAGTTATGGAAGGAAACACTGGATGGAGTTATTTTTGCGGCTGACCTCATTGCATATGGATATGTAGGAGTTTCTCTTTTAGGCTTCAAAATTTGGGGCCGCAGGGTATTTAGATGAATCACACAACGGGATTTACTAAGGTTTTCGCGGAAGTCAATTTACTGCTAATTGTACCATCATTTTAAAGATGAAAAAAGCACGTCTTAACCCATGAGCA
Source organism: Chrysichthys cranchii (assembly GCA_030068335.1). NCBI lineage: Eukaryota > Metazoa > Chordata > Actinopteri > Siluriformes > Claroteidae > Chrysichthys > Chrysichthys cranchii. The sequence goes on from JAQMCW010000035.1 coordinate 10,926,710, forward strand.
CATGTGGTAGGAGGGAGGGAATTTCCTCCATTCTTGTTCATTTATTTGGAATGCCAGTGGCACCGTATTCGCAATTTGCGGCGTGAAATCAAAGACGACCTGGAACCTCCAACAAGAAGGAGTCACGCACCTGTTTGCGACCCTACGCTAATTTGCACTGCCCTTGGTAAATTGTGTTGGTCATTATTAAAATGAACTAGCTGCATCCCTGTGTTCATTATTTTCCTCATTGTTAGTAGATCACCCGTAGAACTGGCCACTCCCATCGGCGTTTTTTATTTATTTATTTATTTTTATTGCGACCTCACAATAATTTGCCCCGCTTAGTAAACCTGGCCCTGTGAGAGTAAACTTCTGATGTTTGTCACCAATATACCTTGGTCTTTCCACTACCAACTACAGCTCTTTCTCCTTTTAGCCATTTATTTATTCCCTTCAGTTGAAAAGCAAAGCTGTAATTTCAATGCTGTTTTGTTAAAACTTGATACTGTCCTTCAACAATAGGACTTTGGAGGAGAACTACTGGCCTGATGGGACTAACAGACAGGATTATGGTCTTCAGCGTTATTCCAGTGTTTCCTCTTGGTGAGACAGTGCAGGACTCCTTGCCATCTGTGTGGAGATGTTAGCGGAGATTTACAGACGTGTTGTACATGCGCTCACACACTTGCAGTCTCTTGCCTCTTCTCCTTCATGCTCTCAGCAGATGCTGTGGGGTCTCCAGAGCCTCACTCACTGTGTTGTGTTATTTATGTGTGCTGTGTTCACACGGTCAGCTCTCATGAGCTCACACACAGCCAAAGTTCTGATTAAACATGGAAGGTTGTTGGAACAGGAGGGTGTTCTTGTCGTGTAAGTTATTCTTATGTCTAAGAGCTTAGGAATTAGAAATGCGCCAATATTACATACTCATAGAGCAGCAGCTGTCTGAACATTTCATTACAGTTTATAATATTACAAAATAAAATTCACTTCATACCAGGATATTAAGTATCTTTGTTTGCTTGAAATCATAGTGACACCAAAGATTCTAAAGCGCTACGCGCAAGATAGATTACTGGCCGGAAAATACGTTGATAATCAGGAAGTTCGACACTATGGGCGCCATTTTAGTAAGCTGGCCTTTCGTCACCGAGGCTGGATACCGTGGGAAACTTGCGGCATTTTTCTGAAATCGTCTTGTTGTTTCTTGTTTTCATGTATTAGCCTTGTTTGCATTATGAGAAATTATGACATCCTGTGTTAAGATGACATCAATAGATTATTTGAGCAGATTGTTTGATTTTTTTTCTCAATAATTGTAGCCCAATTGGGGTAAGTTCAACTATATGAAGCTACACTGCAAAATTCGTTTTGTTATCTCAGATAGTATTGACAACAATTAACCTCCTCTTGACTGCTCGAATAACTTTGGACAGTTTAGCGTATGTTTAAAGGTGGCGCTAGCCGTTGTTTGCCGAAACAGATAAATTACGGTGGGCTTATCAAAATGGCGTCCACGGTGATACTTCTGCTTATTGTGTAAGTAATCCATCTTGCTCCGCTTTAGAATCTTTGGTGACACTTTGCCCTTCAAACGTTTCTAAAACTCTTCTCCAATGCATGCAATTGTCGTAACCCGCACAAACACGCATTGCTTCTTCAGATCTGTCTAAAGTCAGACCTGAAGAAGATAAGTGTCTTTATGCTGCCTGCAAAATAAGGCAGACTTGATAAGTTAGCTATTAGCTTTTCAACTAATGTTAATTTTACACCGAATGTTTTTTGCTGAGAATTAAAATCATACATTTGTAAAATATTCTTTAATCATGATTTAAGTTCGGCATCTTGGTGATATTGTGACCAAACACAGTTAAGAAAAAAAGTTTTGGTGGTGACAGAAGTGTAAAATCTAAACGGCGCCAATAGCAGGACGGCAGAGGATGATGCGAAACTGGCAAATAAAGTCATGCCCATGTCAAAACAAAAGGAAAATGTTACCGGGAATAATATATCCCTGTTAAAGCTTACTTTGAAGAATGTTTGTTTATGTGAGGCACTAACACTGATTGGATTACTGATGATATAAGCAGAACATCATAATTTTTTTTAATTGCAGATATACTGCTAGAGGATCTTTAGGATATAATCCGACATTGACAACACACGTTATTGTATAGTCTCTTATAGAATTCGGCCAAGATTTTATTGGAATCATCTCATAATAATCTTAAAAGGCTGCTGTAATTGCACAGTCTAAAACCGGCTTAAACCTTTTCTATTCATTTGGATTGCATTGTGTGCAGCAGCGAGAGCGAAGGTTCGTTCACATGTTCTGTCTGCAGTGGGCTCTTTCTGTATGTGTGCTATATGTGTGATCGCAGACTTGACCAATTACACACAACCAGTTCACACACATTGTAAATATTTATACAGGTCAATCAGTATGCCACTAGCTGCTGGTAATCTTCATCCACATGTGTCTGAGTTTTTGTCCCAAATGGCATCTGTCTACTCTTAAAGAGCTAATTCAATAAAAGGTTAGAGTTTTGCACTTATCTTGATTACCTCTCTTGGTTAATAGGCATGGGAGACATTTTAATCATTCACAGTGACCCAGACAAAGGAGGAGGGGTCATTCAGAGGTCATAACCTTCAGAAAATGTCCTATTAGTACAGGCAGGTCCCTAAAGACAAGGCCAGCTGTGTTAGAAACACCCACGAGAGCCATTCCAGATCAGAGCGATTCAGCTACACTTACACTTAAAGCACTTTATTTAATTAGCACAGTGAGATCATTCAGTCCCAGATTTATCATTTGCATGAGCTCAAGTGATGTCATAAACTGTTTAAGACTTCTGTTTAAGAGTACTGTAGTAGCAATAATAATAAGAAGTAAATTAAAGTATTCAGCATTCTTAATTAGTAGTATTTCCAATATTTTTTAAAGGTTAATGTGCTAAAACGATATGACTGATATAAGACAAATCTATTAATAGACATAAAAATATCACATCTAAATATAAATGCTTTTACAATGCAACAAAGAAAACAAAATTATACCATTGGTCAGAAGTAGACGATTCGTTTTCGTAATTGATCAAATGCTTGATTGTTTTTCTGTTAACAGCTTGCCCAAGAACACGTGTGGCAGAAGCTCAACATGAGTTGTTTCTTTAAACATGTGTAATAATTTCTATGTTTTCTGTAAGTCTTTTTTTTTCTGAAGGAGTCTTCAGTGTTAGTGCTTTGTAACAGTCAGAGGTAAAGCTACTTTTTCTCAGGAGAGCTTGGCGAAGAAATGTCTATTTAAAGCTGCTATAATGTAAGCGACAACAGGGAATTGTATAACAGGTGTTTAAAATGTCTGATGTGTGTTTGTGCCTCACTTGCAGGTGTGTGTCGATGCTGCGGTGAGCTGCTAGGAGTCGAGGTGTGTGGAGTGTGAGCTCAGGTCATGGTGTCACGTCACACACGGTCGTCTCGTTCCCACAGCGCGGCCAGCCTGCTGCTGCTGCTCGGACTCGCTGCACATATACGGGGAGACAGTGAGTACCGCAAACTACCATGGACGCATGCAATTCAAACTAACACACAAGCGTAGCAACACAGACAGTCTCTTATGCACCACCAAATTCGTCTTGTGTTTGTGTCTCCATGGAGAGAGCATTAGTGTGTGTTAGTGTGCTGAAGAATGACAATCTCCTGCTGCTGGCAAAACAACTCAAATAACAGCCTTGTGTTTGAGCAGTGTGCTCACTCTCAGGGACACTGCGGAAACCCATTTACTACACACAGACACAGGCATGTTCTGTTTAGTATGAAAATGTGTTCAGCAATCAATGTGCACATGAGTGTGTAATACAGGGGGAGTGGCGTTATGGAAAATTCTCAGGAACCCTGTTTACATATTTACACACAGCCTGATAAATTGCTAATCATCTGGCTGATAGGATGGCATTCTTACACGCACCTAAACCCACTGCATAAACGTCATCATCTAAAGAGGTGTTTAATCATTTTAATAAGGCTTCACGTATCATGGAATCGTATCTGAGTATTTTTAGAGGATTGTGCACATACGGCATGTTTTAGAGTCGTGCAATCTAACCAACATGGTGGCTTCACAAATATTCGGGTGCCAAAACAGGTAAACATTTCAAAACAAAACGAATCAGGATGCATTTGGAGTATTTTTGCTGGCACAGATATAATGTAAGGCTTAGTAAGAGGAGATTGGACACATGGCGAACATTAGCTAGAATTTACGGTTGTTAATTGGTGCAGGAGTCACACATTAAATGCCACTACTACATTGAAACAGATATTAAATAGATGGTGTCCAAGTTTACAGTGAATATATATACAGAGTTTATGCAAATAAGTTGGTTTGGATTGATGTAAAGGTTTATGTGTAAACATGCCTAGTGAGCCAGATGATTTGAGGGCACAGCCAGTATGGAATATTATAAGCAATCCCACTTCTGCAGTTTAGCTTCCAGGCTAAATAAAGAAGGTTTATAGACCCCAGTATAGCATGAGCTTGCTCATTTTGTCATTAATCATGGTATATTTATGAGTAAATAGACCTTTGCAGTTCACTGCTCTATCTGGTAAATTACAATTGAAAATCATGTTTAGCATTTGGCTCTTAGTAGCTTGTAATACAGTGCCATGTCTTCTTTATTTTAGTTGCCTAGAAAAACTGCCTAGTAGTTATCTTTAATGAAATTATTCAATTAGCCTTATGCAAAACGACATAGAAAAGAAAGTGACGGTAGTAGTAGTTACAGTAGCAGTGGTTAAATAGCACCTAATAACTTTCCCTTACTTTTCTAAAAAAAAAACAAAAAAAAAAACTTTTCAAACCCCAAATCCATGTGCTAAATACATAAACTAGGTGTGTTGCCTTAAATGGTGCTGATAAGCTTAGTGCATTATGGGAACATCTTTGAATTTTTATTGTTCCTGCTACATCTGCTAGTTTCAAAACTAGCACAATTTCAAAAATTGCCCCCCACAAAACAACACTTAACTCAATGAAAATTGAAGTACAGAAAGCAACATCATTAGTAGCCATTAGCAATTTAATATGCTAACCTTATGTTAATTTTTGGCCAAATGCACTATGGTTCATGATATGGTGATCTAAAGCCGCTAAATTACAGTGAGTTTAGCCTCAAATTAGCACCATGCATAATTCTGCTACTGAAAGCTAGGACATTATTAAGTGACGCAGAAGGTAGTGATTATAGGATGCTAACTTTCTTTTCAGCTGCTGGGAAAGAGAAACCTAAAGATGGATTGCTGAGTTTAGGTCATAAAAACATAAACTGCTAGATTGTGTCAGGTCAGTGGTAGCTGTCATTGTCAGTGTTATCTATAATAAAGATGTTAACAGCTTGTGTTATGTTATCAAGTCCCTGACCTGTGAACATAGAACAACATGTCTGAATCAGCATACACACGTCACAGCGGCGGCATTTTATAGCACTTTAAATTGTTACACGTTAATAATTCACCAGAAAGCTTGGAGTCACAAACTCACATTCGGTGTACATGGTGAAAACGTGTGTGAACATAGCTCTGTTCTTCTGAGACTTTACTTTCTCCTTTACTTTAATTTAACCCTCCTGCCCCCACTCTCTCTTCCCACTCATTTTTAGCGTGACTGTATGTAATACTACTTTGCCAAATAACAATGTCAAAAATAACAAAAATTGATATCAGTAGTAACACCAGTACTAGAAACTAATACTGGTAATACTAATACTGGTAATACTGGTCTAGTAAGTACTAGAACTGGTAAGAACAGTAACACTATAAATGAACCAATATAATAGTAGTAGTAGTAGTAGTAGTAATAATGATGATAAATTGCTTTATAATATATAGCACATTTTTAGATGCTTTATATAAAAAGATGGGAAAAAAATAAACGCAAAGCACAAGAATAAAACATCTACAGTCAATACTGAAAACCTATAAATATAGAAAAATTACTACAAATAAGAATTAAAAAAAAGGTAGAAATCATAACATTCCATAACAGTCCATACTTCTTAGCTGCTCAAGATGTGTAGCTCCAGTGCAAAGTGTATACTAGACATGTAGGAAGGATGTACATCTGAGTCTAATCTGACTAAGACTCTTAGACTCTAGAGAAACACACAGATGCACGCACACACACATGTATATATGCATAATGTGTAATGCATCTCCCATGGGTTTCTGATCCCATCAGTCTCAATATGGTCTAAGCAAAGATTAATTCCTGACAGCAGACCTAACTGGATAAAGGAGCTAACTTTGTCAGTATAAATACTTTAGTGTACTCCTAACCCCTTAGTGTGTGTGTGTGTGTGTGTGTGTGTGTGTGTGTGTGTGTGTGTGCGCGCATGTGAGAATGAGTGAGTGTGTGACTGACATTATTTGGTTTCCAGAGGATCTAATAATGTCCAGTGGGCACATAGTGAGGTATGAGGGGTTTGAGACAGGGTTGACCTGAAGTGTCTTATTGTATTATTATAAAAGTGCAATTTACAGGGATGAAAATGGATTGTTTTAATGAAATGCAGTGCACAGAAACACTTGCAGCTCACCCTCTCCAAAACCCCCCCAAACACACACACACACACACACACACACACACACACACACGCACGCACACAACACACAACTTTTAAGCAGGAAAGCTGTACTTACCATGTGGGCTATATCTGGTTTTGCTTGAAGTATGTGTGTGCGCGTGTGTGTGCGTGCAATCCTCTGCAATCTAATTAGCAGATCACATTGTTGCATTTGGAAGCATATTTGCATTTCACAAGCTTTCAGAGAAAGGGACCAATCTAATTTAAATAGTGAGAACTTAACTGATTTAAGTGCAGGTACATGATTAGCTGATTGTCTCAAAGTGTAAAAACACACAAATGAGCAGTGTAAAAACAACATGCAGCAATAAAGGTATAAAGGGGATGTAATAGCATTTATGGATAGTGGTACAAGATATTTAGAAGATATCAAAGTAAAGGCAATTTTTTTAAAATTACATAATAACCTGAAGAGCAAAAGACAAAGTGTAGAGTGGAGACATTAATTTTCTCAAGCAAAGAAGAAATTCAAAAGTCACCCCTCCCTCAAGATAATCCTGTTAACATTCTTTTGGGACACGAAGGTTCTTATTCTGGTGCATTTCCAGTTGCACGGGACAGTGCAACAGTGTAAATTATGTAACAGTGTAAATGCTGCAAAATAAACTTTCAACCTGCAAATTGAAGAGGAACGCTGTCCAAAACAGTCTTACTGAACCATGACAATGCACATCCTCATACAGCAACAGTGACCATAGAAACAGTGCAAAAGCTTGGCTTCGAACGTCTTCCACATCCTCCTGACAGCCTGGATCTGGTGCCGAGTGATTATCACATCTTCGGTCCACTGAAGGAGATGCTGTGCGGTCGCAGATTCACCACTGATGATGAAGTAAAGGAAGCGGGAGTACAGAAGCTAGTTGAACGTTTGACTCTCCTTCATATATATATATA
>JAQMCW010000035.1:10995551-11015551 GCA_030068335.1 Chrysichthys cranchii
TTTTTAACCCCCCCCCCCCCCCCCCCCCCCCCTTCACTCTTCTGCCTGGCTCTCTTTTTTCCACTTTTGCCCCTCAATCATTTCTCTGTTTTATCTCTCTCAACCTTATCTTCTCGTGGACCATTTCTCCTGCATTTCTTCACACTCTCTTCCTTTCTCTTTTTTCTTTACCTTTTCAGAGGGTTACCATCATGGCCCCTCACGCTCACAGGAGCACATCAGGAGACGTCTTTTAGCGCTTTGTCTAGAGTCAAACCACCATCAAAACTGGTCGATGATTATCATCTAAGCAAAATCAGTGGCTGCCTGCACAGCCAGGCGCAAAGTGCGCTGAAAGCACCGCAAAGTCGCTTTTATTCAATTACTTCTCAAACGCTAATAGAGTTAATTTGCCAAGTGATATTTCTTAAGCAAGAATTCATACCTTTTCACTGCTGTAAATGCAAAAGAGTGTTCTTACTGAACAATTAGCAGTATGGGTGATAACACAATAAGGGACGCACAATGCATGCTAGGTATTTGCTTCCCCAGACTAATCCTGTGGCTCGGCCTGTTTAATGTCTCACAACTTATCCTTAGACTTTTCTACCTACCTGTGTGTTGAATGCAGTGATTACTATAAAACAGTGGTTCTTAAACTTTTTTGGGCACGACCCAAATTCAGGTCCGGTGGGTATGTCGCGAACATCTCAATATATAAAACATCTCATTAACATAATCCGAAGCAAATGATAGAGATTTAAAAGTATGTTTTGTGAACAAATAAAAGCATATAAAAAAGGGGAAGCTTTCTGTAACGAGACATTTATTTCATGTTTCAATTGTTAGAGCTTTGTAAGAGTCCTCTGACACACAAGGTATTTCCATTATCACATGATTCTCGAATCTGATTGGTCAATTATGGCATTCTACGGTCTGTTATTTCTGTATAACAGACCACTGGCGTGTATAACACGCCTGAAATGGACAGCACCATTAGTGGGAACATTAAAATCATTTTTAAGTCGATATTTTTTGTCAAATTATTGATTTCTTTCGTGACTAACTGTGTAATAAGCAGGATAATGTACAGCGAGCTGGTCCTTACTTCAAAATAATGTAAGAGTCCTGATTCAAGGGTCCTGCATCATTAGCTTTCACTTATTGATTAAGTTATAGTAGGTATATTCATACGTTTCTTATCACCAGGATTTCTTTTTTCTTGTTCTTAAAGTTAACGAGACAAAAAAAAAAATCCTGCAGCTTGACATGTTACCGAGAAAAGGCAAACTTCTTTGTACTGAAGACCCGAGTCTCACGGATACTCTATAACATGAAACCGTGAAACTGAGCCATGAAAGGACATAGTAATTCAAAAACTCAAAATACTCAATTTTATTGTTTATTATTGCTAACAAACATAAGGCATTCCGAAAGTCAAGGGTATAGCCGTACTCTCAGCAAGCCTCAGCAAACAAATCCATGATCTGCTTCTGCAATCTGTAATGGGAAACATGAAAACCACCAAAGGCAACTCCCAGAAAGTCCAACAAGATCATCCAAATCCACACAGGTTTGGTAGCCGACTTTTTCCATGTCTCCCTATCGTGTGTTGGTTTGTTTATCCTCCAGGCCAAATGGTGTGTGTGCCTCTCTCCTGATGTTTTCTTTCAAAGACATTGTCACTTTTTTGTGTACTTCTGCTACTCTGCACTCAGGAGGCCAAGCTGCTGTAGATGAAAGCATGTCCAGGCACAGGTTATGGCTGTCGTGATGAAGTAAGAGCGGTACTGTATTTAGTGAAGGATCAGGTTTCTCATTTATCAGCTGTGCATACAAATGTGTAAATCAAGCACCGATCTAAAGGTTAACTGCGATTGATTGAGATACTCTTGTTTGTGCATGAGGATAGGCATATATTAATATGAGGGAGAATCAAAAAGTGAATGCAAAATATATTTAACGTCTTTAACAGAAGTAACTGCGAGAAACTGATCGTATCACTTTTCCACGTAGTCCCCATGCAAGACGATGCATTTGTTGTGTCATTCAGCTAGCCTCTGTATCCCTGCGGAGAACAGGTTTTTCGGCTGTTCCCAAAGCCAGGTCAGCACTGCTTCCTTTACATGGACCAAAGATCTGATAATTGGCACCAGATCCAGACTGTAAGGAGGATGTGGAAGATGTTTGAACCCGAGCCGTTGCACTGTCTCTACTGTCACCGTTGCTGTATGAGGACATGCATTGTCATGGTGCAGCAAGACTGTTTTGGATAGCATTCCTCTTCTTTTGCTGGGGATTGCAAGATTAAGTTTGTTTCACAGCAGTGCACAGTAATTTGTGCTCTTCACTGTTTGCCAGTGTGCTTGGGCAGGGGGTTGCTCAGGGGGTTAAGACACTGGACTACTGATCAGAAGTTTGGGAGTTCAAATCCAAGCACTGCCAAGCTACCACTGTTGGGCCCATGAGCAAGATCCTTAACCTCCACTGCTCAGTTGTATAAATGAGATAAAAATGTAAGTCGTTCTGGATAAGGGCGTCTGCCAAATGACGGTGATGTACTGTAGTGCTTGAAAATGCCCCAGAATAGGCAAAAGAACGTTAGCATGATTTTCTTGGGAGAAGGTTGACTTTTTATTTTTTGATTCTCCCTCATATTAATCTGCTACTCCTGAGCATGTATATTATTGGTAGATAAGTGCAATAGTGGTCATTGTAAACTGATTATGAGGAGCTGCTCAGAATTCACTTATTGCTAAGCGGGTCAGTATAATTGACAGAGTAATCGCTGACTATGTTTCTCACAAGAAGATCCAGAGATAAAATGCAAAGTCATGAAAAAGGCACACTGACAATCTTAGTAGGTCTCTCAGCGACTCACCCCACTTTTGGAAAAGCCAACATAGCACATAAATAGCATCCCTGTGCACACTTAAATCCTTTCTGCTCTAGGGTTTTTAACCACGCACATTTCAGTGAGAAATAGACACAGGTCGGGAATTTCCCAACCAACTTTCAGTTGAACAATGATATGTCTTACATATTGCTCACACCGCAACATGTTGCAGTGGGGGGAAAAAAACTACCGTGGAATTCAGTAGTGCCAAAAATGATGATAAAGAGATTTTTGCACACTTTTTTTTTGCCTTTAGTGGTTTACCATATATGGTGATTTGGGGGGGGGTGTTATATAAATGTGAGCGGCTTTGCACAATCAAAGCAACTTTGAAGGTATAGGATTTATCAATGTCCATTTACTACTACTACTACTACTATTACTCCTTTCGGCTGTTCCCTTCAGGGGTCGCCACAGCAAATCATCTGTCTCCATCTAACTCTATTAGAACAGGACAATACAATAGAATTGAAACTTGTTGATAAATTAGACCGCAGATTTCAGATGAAGGCATCATTAGATACAAATAAGTGCAGGCCCAAAGGTATCTCGTCTGTCCCACATACCATCATGAAATAACAGACAGAGCATAACCAGTACGCAGCTACAGCTCTACCTTAATGGAGCAGAACGTGCCCATTTTTGACCCAGCCCCCAAAAATCGTATGACTGCTCACAGTACTCTGGTCAATGCCATAACTCTACCGTATGTGCTTAAACCTGACCAGTCTTTCCTGACACATGATTTCTGACCTTCACACCCACAGCCCCATCCGCCCCGCCTCAGGACGTCCACCTGCTCAGCGTTTCTTCTACCAGCATCAAGGTGAGTTGGGTTGCGCCTCCTGTTGCCAGTCGCCATGGCAACATTGTGCGCTACTCCCTGGCCTATCAGGCGCCCTCAGGGGAGGACCAAGAGCGCCACGAGGTGACGGACATCCCTGCCGATACCACCAGCTATGAGATTCAGGGACTGGAGAAATGGACATTGTACCAGGTGTGGGTTAAGGCCCATACTGATGTCGGGCCGGGCCCTGAGAGCAGCAGCACCTGGATTCGGACTCAAGAGGATGGTACGCTTTCTTAACCACGTCAAAAAAAAAACTCTCTACCTCCTTCAAAACTTCTACCTTCTTGCAAATCTTCCCAGCTGCTCAAGATCTCTTTACGACTTCCTATGATCCATTAAAAATCTTCCAACTGCTCCTGACATAGTTGTTTTTTTTTTTTTTTGAAAATCTAAAAAAAATACCGTATTTTTTGTACCGCTCCAATCTCCAGATCTTCTTCAATTTTTTTAATCGATAAGCCCGGAACTTTTGATTGCTTCTGACTTCTTATAGAACTTATTTTAATCTCAAGCTTCAGCTTTCCTTGATTTTTTTTTCAAACACCTTCCGTCTTCATTCCCTAGAACCACCTCCCAGCTTACTCTTACCTCCCCTCAGGACTTTTAAAATGTTTCTGTTTGCTCTCTAACACCTCATGACTTTCAAAAGTCTTTTAAATCTTTCTAATTTCTCCGGAAGTCATTAGAGCCACTCCTAAGTATCAGAGCACCTCTCATACTGCAGAAACATCCTAACTTCTTCCAGCCTCTTAAAGATTTCTGCTTGCTTCGTGTTCTTCTTTAATGGCTTGAAATCTCTCTGACCTCCTGATCTTCTTTACTCTTCAAATTTGAACTGCAAATATGCTAAAATTCTTTACTTTACACAATCTTTCAGTCAGTTTTCCAGTTGTTCCAGAGCTCTGTACACCAGACCCAAAATGTTTTCAGGATCTTTCAGAAACCTGCTTTTTCCAGAATGTCTTTAAGCTTCTTTAACTTCTTCCACCTTTTCTTTCAACTCCCTCTTAATGTTTCCTTAGCTTGTTTTTAGTCTAGCTCCAAAACACTATAGAGCTGATTCAGAATATCTAAAAAAAAAAAATAATAATAATAATAAAAAAATTAATACAATTTTTGGGCGGCATGGTGGCTGGGTGGTTAGCAATGTCGCCTCACAGCGAGAAGGTCCTGGATTTGAGCCCTGGGTTCGGCACAGGTGCCTTTCTGTGCGGAGTTTGCATGTTCTCCCCGTGTTCGCGTGGGTTTCAACTGGGTACTCCGGTTTCCTCCCACAGTCCAAAGACATGCACAGAGGGGATTAGGCTAACTGGCTGCTCTAAATTGGCCGTGAGTGTGAATGGTTGTCTGTTTCTGTGTGTCGCCCTGCGGTGGATTGGCGACCTGCTCAGGGTGTGTCTCGCCTCTCGCCCGATGTCAGCTGGGATTGGCGCCGGCTTCCCCCCACGACCCTGAACAGGATTAAGCGGCAGAAGACGAATAAAGACGAATACAATTTTTTTAAACGCTGCCATGTTTCCAGTAACAGTGTGAAATACTCTTTATAGCAACTTTCAACTTGGTATTCATTGGCATCCTGCTTGATACCTGAGTAGATAAAAGGGTAACGTTACTGACTTTCAGCTCCATGCATGGTCCCAGGTTGAATCTTGAGCTTGGTTTACTGTCTGTGTGGAATTATACATTATAAAATATTCTTCTTTTGTCTGTGTGGGTTTCCTCCAGTTTCTCCAGTCCGTCCCCCCCCCCAAAAAAATGGCAGTAAGTAGATGTACTAAATTGCCACAAAGTATGAATAAGAATGTGTGTGTGTGTGTGATGCCCTGTGTCTTCTGCAACCCTTACCAGGATCAAGCGGTTTCTAAAAATGAATAAAATATTATTCATATAACAGCAGAAAGAAAGAAATAATGGCAGAAAGATATGGCAAAGGCAAGAGAATTGAAAGAGAGAGAGAAAGAGAGAGAGCATGTGTAGTATGGGGTATGACAATCAAACTGCAGGGCTGCAGCTGTGTTTTATTGTGCGAGATGTCTGGGATTAGTGAGCAGAGGGTGGAAGGTCGGAGAGGCAAGCACTCTTACTGTCATGTGGACTACATCAGGTGCAGACGTGTGTGTGTGTGTGTGTGTGTGTGTGTGCAGGTGTGTGTGTGCAGGTGTGTGTGTGTGTCTTAATGTTTCCTTTGCTGTCTGTGCTGCACTCAGCACTTTGACTGACAGCTGAATAGATGACGAAGCACAAGTTCCACATCCTTTCTCTGTCCGCATCCCACTTTCTTTCTTCCTTTCTTTTTTTCTCTCCTCCTTACTTTTTCCCCTTGATTCTCGATGCGTATCCTGCAGGCAGAGCATTTTTCACGCCGGCGAAGCAATGAGGCTGAGCTGCTTAAACACACACCTGCATTGAGTCATCCTGCCTCACTCTTTGCCCGCAGTACGTCACTTTTCCTCCATCACTCGGGCCATCTGTGTTTCTTTCAGCAGTGTTATTTATCAAACGCTGTCAATCCATATTTTTCAAGCGTCTTCTATTTTAACATCTATGTTTCTAGCACAGTATTATCTGTTGTCATGTCTTCATCTCTCCTCTTTTATTGGTTTTACTCCGCAGAAACACACAGGACTTGTATTAGGAAGGATGGAAAAAATATATATATTTATCAGAACAAAAAAAAAAACCTGGTAGAAAAGGGAAAAGAGAAGGAGAAAAAGATCAGGACAGAGCAAAGAGGCGAGAGAAGAACTTGCAGGTGTGTGTGTGTGTGTGTGTGTGTGTGTGTGTGTGTGTGTGTGTGTGTGTGTGTGTGTGTGTGTTTATGCATGTATCAGACTGATAGGAAGATAAATGAAATAAACTAAATCTAAGTCAAACAAAAAGAAGTTCTCCTGTCCTATCTACCACCACCAGACACACACGTCAAGCTAAATCATTCCAATATAAAGAGGTGAACACACACACACACACACACTGCAGTCAGGGTGTTAATGCCCTGGTGATCTCAAAGAACTAAGCTCTTTAACCTCTCACGTTGCTTGCTCTGCCTCCTCCTCCTCCTCTATTGACCAGTATTAACATCTACATTGCTGCTGATCCGCCTTATCGACAACAGATCTGTATTCGTCTCCGTCTCTCACAGGAGCTCCCAGAGAGTGAGTTAGTGAGTGAATGTGTGTGTGTGTGCTTCACAAGCTTGCCTCCTCAGGAGCTGCTGATGAGCGTATGTGGGTGGGAACGTGAGCTCGCCTCCTCACACTTGCACCCACAAGTAAAATGCCATCTATAGGCACAACTGAAGACACATATGTGCACATAGATAGATAGATAGATAGATAGATAGATAGATAGATATGTAAATGAGTAGCTATGTAGGGATGTAAATAAATAGATGGGTAGGTTTTTAAATAGAGATAAATGGTAGACTTGGGATCAATACCTTTTTCATGGATCAGTGATCAGAACATTTTCCAGATTATTGATATGTCAGCATTTTTGAGATATAAACTTTTGCGAAATAAATAGATGTAAAAAAAAAAAAATAGACAAACCTTTAATTATCCAAGTTGTGAAGGCTTATCGGTATTCAGGGTCATATAAGGAAGCACCACTAGATGAAGCCTGGAGATTTTATATCTTCTCCTTTTGGCCTCCAAAAGCTGTTATGCTAGACTATATTCAACGGGATGGCAACTGAATGAACTGGAAAGCACACATATTAGGCTTGGAATTTAATGGTTGCTGATTTTACGGCATCACTACAGTACCTTGAAAACTATATGGATAAAACAGTAGCTGGTTGGTGCACAGTCAACTCCACAATTATAGGCTCGTTTAAAGCTGAACAGAAATAGGCAAAATTGGCCCAGTTTTGAATAATTTAAAACAAGGAAAGGAAATGTCCGATATATTCAAGATTCTGCACTATTTCTAGGTCCCTATTTAAATGTAAGCACATTTGTGATTCTGATCAAGTTGGATACAGAAGGTCACATTTTCCTGGAGTCTTATCTCTTCCAGTGAAGCATGTCTTCAGAGGACACTCCAGTGGAGTTGATCTGACATGGATCAGGGTTCAGCATCAGCTTTTACGCAAACTTGTGGAGTCTCGAGTGCAAGCTGTCATTAAAGCAAAATATCAAATTCTGAAGAATTCTGATGCTCCTTTTCCCTCAGGTTATATCTAGTTAATAGCACTTGTAATGAAAAACGTTGCATTACATTACAAAATAGAAGCGTTTTCACTAGTGATCTCACACTTTTGGACCTCACCGTATAGAAAAAAAAGCAAATACATATGTGGACAAATAGATAGAGGGATAGATAGATAGGTGGGTGGGTGTGTTTGTGTGTGTGTGTCTAACTCGCTGTCTTTGTTGCAGTGCCTGGAGCTCCTCCACGCAGGGTGGAAGTGGATGCAGTGAACTCTACAGCACTTCGTGTGGCCTGGAAGTCTCCTCTGGTGCAGAAGCAGCATGGAGAGATCCGCGGTTATCAGGTGGTTTACTCCCGTGTGGAGGACGGAGAACCTCGAGGACAACCCATAATTCTGGACATAGCACTGCCCGATGCTCAGGTAACACCTCTAATGGCCAGCTGGTCTTGCTTCAGTCTGAATGAGGTATAGTAGGTTGAATATACACCTCAGGGTCTTTGGTGGGCTCCAGTTTGATAATGATGAGACAGTTGTGGTGATGTTTACAGTGAACTGATTATTGTGAGGTTTTTGTGAAAGTGTTTATACTTATGCAGGGTTTAAGATTTGAGGTTCGGGACACAGCCACAGTAGTGAGAGAATGCCGAGACTTTGTGCTGTGTACTCACTGTCCCATCCATAAGTATCGGAACGCCGCCGCAGTTTTCCTCATTTAGCCTCGGGACACCACCACAAAATGGCTGAAAGTCCTAAATGGTTATTGCAGTGTTTTATTTCTGTTAATTGAATTAATGCTGAAAGTCTGCACTTCAATCGCACGTTGATGGCTGCCTTTTTCAGCCGTCATGGAGGTGTACGGAGGCAAAAAGAGAGGATTTGTGTCGGTGTTCCAATACTTTTAGAGGGGGCTGTTGATTATGAGTCATTACTATATTTAAACGATATTGGTTGTTCACTACTGTATGTTGTGCTCAGTTTTTGGGGAGTCCATCACTGAAGTCAACTCTCCGACTGTGTATTTTGGATCGCACTAGCCGCTTTCAGTGCAGGTAACAGGTTCACACCGAGAAAGTCACTGAAATGTGAAAACGAAAAATCCTCTCAGTGGTCTTGGCCTGCTTTATAAGCGGCTTCTAATGTGATGTGAAATTTTCAAAAAGACAGACGCACCCAGGCTTAGTTGGGGAGCAGCAGTAACACTGCTGGTTAAGTCATCATGCACTGAACACAATCCATCACTGTCATCTTTAACATAATTTCCCTTCAGTGCAAAACCGTTTACTGAATTTTCCTTCTCTCATGTCTCAGTCCGGCACTATTGTTTACATGGTGTGCATTTTAACTTGAACTAACTGCATTACACCCAAAAGTTTGTGTTTAAATGAAATGAACCCAATTAAAAATTCCTTTAAAATGCCACCTAACATACCTCCTAGTATCAAATCTGAGACACAGCCAACTATGATTATTTTATCTTCATTGTGTTTACCTTCATCTTTTCTCTCTCTCTTTCTCTCTGTCTGTCTTTCTCTCAAAGGTCATTCTAGTCATCAGTTCTGCTCGTCTCATTTTGTTTTCCCATCTTACTGCAGCAGATAAAACTCTCACCTCCCATTTCCACCATCATCTGCATTCCTCTCTTATCTGTGCATGCAAAGAGTCCCTCTTGCACACCTACACACACACACACACACACACACACGCACGTGCGCGGTCATGCTTACCGTGGAGTGATATTGTTTTGGAAGAGGGAGGAGTTTACATTCTTCAGTAGTGGACGAGACATGGCGAAGCATGCACATACTCACTCACACACACACACACACACACACACACACACACACACACACACACACCTCTGCACTTCTTTACTGTCCCCATCAATCTCTTCAACCTCTCCGATTTATCTTTTTTCTTTACATTTCTTTTTTCTCTTTGTCTATTTCCGTATGTTTATTCTTCTCTGTCTGTTTCACTGTCTCCCTCTTTCTTATTCATAGTCATTTCTCTCTCTCTCTCTCTCTCTCTCTCTCTCTCTCTCTCTCATACTTATTCTCTTCCCAGCACCACTGTGAGATAATAGGCACTTTTTCATTCTTTCTGTCTGCATGTGAGTCGATGAATAGCAGTGTTCTGTTGTCTGTATTGAAAGGCCACGTGAACTGTGCTTGGTGAGAGAGAGAGAGAGAGAGAGAGAGAGAGCTTGAGAAAGAGAGAGTGATGGAGAGCTGAGATTAATTTGGAACAGGCTGTGTCACAAATCTGTGTGACGGATTGGGCATGTCCTGTGTGTGGTGCTGAATCATTTTGAGTGGCCTGTTTTGTCAGGTTGGTGTCCTTGTCTAGCGTAAGAGCAGTAGGTATAATCCAGTTTTGCTGCCAGACTCTCCCCCATGAATAGTGCAGATCCTGTCGCTTTTGCTTACAAGCGCTGGAACAGAAACTCCAACTACGACTGGAATAGGAGCAAAGGCTGCATTTGATCACACGTACTACTGGGTAAAATCCCCCGCACAGCCATTCACCCTGATACAGACCGTTTCTTTTAACAGTCATGTCTTCATCCTGCTGAGTCTATTCCGAACAGACAGAGCAGCTCAATTCGAACATAACTGACACGTCACCATACAGCAATTTGTGTAGTTTACATATACAGTCTGGATTCCCTCTGTTGTCTAACATGGACGAGAATATATGGGTCATTATAGCCAGCATCCTCTTTCCATCTGCTTCAGTTCTGCCTCATCAGACTCTGAGAGTGAATTACACTAGAGAGAAATCATTGAGCTGCAGACCTGCATGAAGAATGAGGACAAAAACAAGAAAACAATCCAAAAAAACAACAAACAAAAAACAACCATGGCTGACCCAGTACATCTTCTTTCTTTCAGTGCTTCCACCCTAAGTGAAAGAGTTCCTGTTAGTAACCATGATTTACAGCTTTATCGACTAAAGCCTAAATCTGGAATTAAACAAGCTTTAGAGGCTGGAAGTGACTGGAAAACAAATCCAAGGGTTAAGTGTTGGAGGCTTAACAAGTGGTGTTTCTCATGAGAAATTGTACTTCCTGTAAAGTCCCATCGTTTTCTCGCCTTACTTTACAGTTCCACTCTTCAGTCCATGTAGTCGAGGGATATCTGAACTCGCAAACCAAGATGGGTTAATTACTGACTATAACCCAAAGCTAAAGCCCAAAAATTGGTAGTTATTGAGTTAAAGCCTAAACCATGGGACTAATCTATGCCTGTTCACCTAGCTGTAAATAAATCTGGAGATGGATGGATCCTAGCAATGGCCATTTTGCATTCATAGGATGTGCATTTAAGGCAGGAAAAGCATGTGTGTTGGCTAACTATGGAATGCTAACCATAAGATAATGCTTTAGGTCTTTAATGAGTGAAGAATAAATGAACAAACGAACAACTGATGCTCATATAGCTGTATCGAGAGTCAGCAAATTAAGTCTAAAAGTTGCAACAGGGGAAATTTGGGTATTTAGAGATGACTCACACAGATGAAGCTCTCACTTTTCCGGGCTCCCCATTCAAATGTTTTCAAATGACCTGCATGCAGCCAGCCTTTTCTTCGGTAAATGTGTCAGAGGCAGGATTTATCAGTGGCATGTTTTCCTTCAAATAAATAAATAAATAAATAGATAGATAGATAGATAGATAGATAGATAGATAGATAGATCAAACTTGCCTTTTATGCCTTTTTTTTGTCTTTTGCTGTCGAAGACACAATAATTATTAAAATTAGAATTAAAAGCCGATAGGATGACATATGAATGAGAAAATGATGATAAATAGTAAAATATTTATTTTAATTTGATATGCTCTTCTGTACATAAATTGAGCTGACAGGATAAGCTGACCAAGCACTCATTAGTTATGTTGTAAATGTGTGAAAAAATGTGTGGACTTTCAATGAATTATACTATTAATTCATTAATAATGTCATATTTATATCTTGATTATTGCCGTCAGCTGGCATTATTTAGTTTTTTGGGTGTATTTATATCCCAAATGAAAATTTCAGTGTGACATATTATGGTTATATTAGACTTTTTAGATCATGACTAACCACCCTAGTCACTTAAACACAACCGTGTGTGTAACTCTCATGCAGTTTCAGAATAGCTCTTATGTTTGTATTTGCATCTGAAGTTACACAATAATGTGCACGATTTCCTTAATAAATCCTCATTACACAGGCTCAATTGTTCTAATAAATAGAACAATAACACCCAAAATGCTTATATTTAACACTGGATATTTGTATCTGTTCCCAGGTAGTTATAATGTAACTTTCTTCCTTTATTGCATATTTATATTTGTCCTTTAGATCACTGGAATTTACGTGACACCTCCACCAATAAAAAAAAAAAGAATTCCTTGCACATATAAAGTTTGGTTGAAAGGAATCAAATGAGCGCATTTTATGCAATATATCGAAAAAGACTGCAGTTGTATTTATTCAGTGCAGTGTTTCTGTGGACCGTGAGCTCTTATAGAGAAATATAAATAATAAAAAAAAGATTAATTTGTGTAGCATCCAAGGGCAACTCTCAAAGATATTCACCTAACTAATATTAAACAAAAATACACATTTCGACTAAAGTGACCATAGTGGAATCTTTTTTTCTTTTTCTGGCTTTAATGAAGTTCGTAGTTTCTAAGTAAACAGGCTTTGCTCACGATGCGTAGAAAGATTCTTTTTAATAGGTTTGAATAAATATAATAATAGGTACATCTCTTCCTTCCCTCTAGATAAATGTACTTGTATCACTGAATGAATTATATGATTGCCAAGGTGTAGTACTTTCTCTCTCTCGCTCTCTCTCTCGCTCTCTCGCTCTCTATCTCAATCTGTCTGTCTCTCCCTGCCTGTGATATGGAGATTAATGAGCTGTGACTGTGATATCACTCCAGGCAGATAAAGAGGCTCCTCTCTCACACATGGTGGCTGTGGTTAACTCCATGCTGGTTTAGAGTCTCTTCATATCGCCCTTGTCCCAATCTGACTTGCCTTGCTCAATCTGCCCAAGATGAAAGAGACTGTTTAACTCCTGGAAACTAATTAGAGGGAGGAGAGGTCCCAAAGTGTTAAATGAGAGGCTTTCTCCTGGTTTATCTCTGTCTTAAAGAGATTTTCAAAATGTGAGATAATTCATATCTGCAGTTCTTCCAACCCATTTCCTCAGTAGACTCAGCATGACGGCTCCGCGCTCAGGCTCTGCATTCTGTAATGACGGGCAGCTGGAAGCAGCTGGAAATGGTGTAGATATTGTGATATTTCAGATGTACTACTCAGAGTCAACGTGAGAAGCAAGACATTTTACTCATTAGACTGGTGATATAATTAATGTGTATTTTTCCTAAAGCAAGTCTAATGTAGACTAAACACATACAAATGACTTACAGGACCGTATTAATACTTGTTCAGTGTGTCTTCGAATACTGTATTAACACTTGTTCAATCGGCTTCCTTGCCTGGTGGTGAATCCCTCAGCCAGCTTAAAGAAGCTTAAAGTTTGGCAAAAAAAAAATATAATAATAATCAGTGCAGCACAATTTTACCTTACTTTTTACTTTAAGTCAGAAATGTCAACTGGAATGTCCCCTGAAGTTGGATGTCCAATTCGGACTGTTGGGAGATCCTAACCAACCCTGTTAAAAATACAAAATGGCACCACCTTGCATGAAGAGTAAGCGAATGCTGTAATTTTTGTACTGTTTATTAAACTTCTGTCTATTTTTGTCTCATTTAACCCATAAGAGGCCATGTTGACATATGTGTCACACACCCTTTAAATGGTCTGGAAAGCTCCTTATAAAGAGTTATCCTTCATTTTAATTCATGAAGTCCCTAACATATGACATATAGACATATGTTGAACTTTGGGGGTTGGATGTAAAGAAAAAGTGCAGAAATGTATTCCATGTGGTCCATTTGATCTTTTTGATTTTCCTTTAAGGTGAACTGGGTCTGGGTCCTTAGGGGTTAATCAGTCATACGCAGAGCACTGTCCAAGTTTTATTTGTGGTCATATTTACACTGTATTCTGATGCACTAAATACCCCATAATTTGTTTACAGGTGATAATGCTAATTAATGGCTAACCGCTATCCAGTAGTGAGTGAACCTGGCTTCCCCAAAGTGTGAAATTTAAAGAAAAGTGATGAAAGGAAGTTTAAACTTGGATGTTATTTTTATAGAGATGCGATTTGTGGTAAAGGACAAAAGAGCAAGCACAATAGCAGCTTTTCCAGAGGCATCCATATTGGTTTTCCGACTTGTACAAGTGGAACTCGGTTATTTCGGGTGTGTCGTCATCCCCAGCGCCGAAATCCTACTTCCGAGGCAAATGGAACACAGCATTAATCTTACTATTCTAATGAAAATTAGAATTTTGTCAAATGTTTGTAAGTTTAAGTAAAGTGTCTACAGCAATTTTAAGCTGAAATTGAACTGGTTTAGTCCAAAAAAACAAAAGAGCTTAGCTTCTACCCCGCCATCAAATTTCCCCAGCATTTGAATTGCAAGCTTAACAACATTAACAATGTGTGTTCACATATGGGAAAATTATACCACTGTGTCGTGTCGCTATGAAAGTGTGTTTGCTGACATTTGCCGACGACGCACAAGAGTTTCACAGTGAGGTTTTCTCTGCTCTTCTTGTTTAGGAGGCCTACATCACAGGGTTGCAGGCAGAGACATCATACTTGGTTACCGTGGCAGCGTACACTACTAAAGGTGATGGGGCTAGGAGTAAAGCCAAGGTGGTGACCACTTCAGGGGCAGGTAAGGGTGTCCTTGTGTGACACGTAAGATACATTTATGACCAATATATTAATGAGCTTTATTACACGTATTTAACACCTGTAGTCAGCTTTGGCTATGTGGACAAATTGTCCTGAAGCACACTATTAATTTGTAGTATTTAAAATTCTACAAGTTCTATAAATAATTATATATTTAATTTCACTCACTGTCTAACAGCTGGTTATTACAATGCAAACAAACTCGTAAACTGGATTGCCCAAAAAAGGATAACATGAGAACTTACTGTACTAGTACTTATTTCCTGTTAATGAAGATGATGATCTTTCGCTATTTCATTTTATTATTTAGGTTTTTATTTAGGTGCATGTGCTCTTTTTGGCGTTGTTTGAAGAATTATAAGTTAGTAGCGTGTCACATTAGTTAGATTAGGCTAGCTAATTTTCTAATGTTTATATACAATGTGTATATGCAGCTCCACTGTATCTGTGTTTTCACCCCTTTCTTTTAGTGCCAGGTAAGCCCACTATGATCATCAGCACTACAGTGGGTAACACAGCCCTGATCCAGTGGCAGCCTCCAAAAGACACGTACGGTGAGCTGTTGGGCTTCAGACTACAATATAAACGCCAGAACGACAACGACGATGACAAAGATGACAATGATGAGGAGACGTTCATCACACGCCACTTCATGCGCTCTGATGACCACTTCACCGTCACCGGGCTGCTGAAGGGCTCCACTTACAGCTTCAGACTGAGTGCCAAGAACCGAGCCGGCCATGGAGAGGAGCATGTTAAAGAGGTTACAAGATCACAGTGAACACTGGCTTTGAGTACCAATTATGCATTCCAATAACTTCATTATAATGCACCTTCAGTGTACATTCACCACAAGCGCCAGTGGTATCTACTGTTTCTTCTGCACTTTTTTTTTTTTTTCTTCATAATGTCTGTATACAGTGAATTCTGTCCAGTGAATGGTGATCAGGCTTGGGGAATAGTAAAATATATGGAACGACGTTACGTTATTAGGATACAAAAAGCAGACAGATAACAGTATTCCGTTATAGATACAGGAATAAACGTTGTAATCAGATTACCAAGACATTTAGTAAAACAGGGATTGTTTATAGAATTAAAATTAAAAAAAGCATAAGGGCGAATCAACAAATTCAATAAAATAATAAATATAAGATTATAAAAGTAATTACGCTACAAAACTGCATTATGAAACCCATTGCATGCTCACTACATCACCTCATAAAAACACATTTGAGTGAAATGGCTGAGCAGAAACATCAGGAGGATTTTCTCCATGGTTTGGGGACCCTGTACAGTACACTGCACTGCTAGCCTCATGACCTAACCTGGGTTTCAGTGGGAGTAATTTTGTCATTCGTTTGTGGGAATGTGAGGTTCCTGCCTGAACCTCCAGAACAGCTTTGTTATGTTTTGTCAGGCAGCAAGTAGTGAAGCTTAACCGATTCCATTAGCTTGTAAAAAGATAACTAGCCTATTTTTCCAACCCAGTAGTGCTGATAACTGAATATTCTTAGCATACACAATATACTGTATGTATATTTTGTGTGTCGTGTCAGCAAGGTTCCATCCTGTGGCTCACAAGGCAATCTCAGAAATAGTCAATTCACTAATCCTGGTCACTGAAAACTAAGAGTCAGTTGCAAAGCATTGCAGTCGATTCCACACGCTGAAAATAATTCCCCTCTCGCGCGCACGCAGCACGCAAAATGAGCTTAGCATCAGTGAGTTTCAGTGAGCAAAAAAAGAAAGTGGATATTTATTATTAAACATAATGTCCAACATACATAGGTAAGTACATTAAATACTAATGTAAATAAATATGTAAATACAAGTGTAAATGTCATTTCCCATATGTGTGTTCACACCGTACTCCTCACAAACACGGGAGACCGAAACATCAGACTTCTTAATGAACTCTAATTTCTGGCCAATACTAAGATGGACATGCTTTCTTTTACCACTAGATTTATCTTTGTGTGGCATAATGATGGTACTGGGCAGAAAACAGTGAAAAACACCAAATAATTGATGAAAAAAAACAGTATAACGGACACTTGTAAACAACTAGTTTCATGCACGCCACTGCGCCCTAGCAGACAATTGCTGCACTACAGGACTAAGATCGCAACACCCGGGATTTTTAAACTTTCATACCGGACATTCTGGCTAATGGATTATGTATTCAGACCAGCGGATTTTGTCCATTGCATCCGATATCCGTTAATGCGGTGTCCGTAGATGAGAGGTTCGACTGTACAGACACGGTTGCAAAATGTCATAAGTGGTAAATGACGGACATACCATCACCTTGACTTATCCTGAGTGTCTCATGTGGTTGACATGAACACTTGATAAATGTGATTATTGGTGTAATTAGTAAAACTGCTATATAATTACAACTAATTAAGAAAACGTTTTGTAATAATGCTGATAAACGCTGAAAATAAATATCAACAATTATTAAAATAATCAGTAGTTGCACCCCTAAGATATAGCTCTAAAAACAATGTACTTCATGCACATGTGTATACCATACCTCATGGGTCCCACATCACCACTCTGGTCTCAAGTGAAATCCTACCTAAACTTACAGTCGCCAATTCATTACCATGGCCTCTGGTGGAAAAATGTGCTCACTGGGGGGCAATTTCACCATTATTTAGGCTTTAAAGCAGAGAAGGGGAACAGCATTACAGTGCAGTGCAAGTTATTCCTCCTAGCTGTGAAAATGCTGGCATCATCCTAATCCAAAAGTAATGGAACGTATTCAGTTACTTTAAATTTGTGGTAATTACATTAGGTTACTGAATACATTTTTAGCAGGTAATTCATATCTGCATTGGAAAACATTTTTAAAGTAACCCTCCTGACCCTGATGGTCACAAAATAATTATAGGATGGAATAAATCCAGGCTGTTATTTTGGCATGTCCAACAGTAAACGTGAATTACTTGCCGATAGGAACGAAAGTTGTGAGGGGAAATTGAATAAACGTCAGACGGCATATACCGGGGAGTCATTTGAGCCATTTTGTCGCTTTACTCTATTATACTTAATTTGATTAGAATCGAGAACATCTCAGGTCAAATATTGCTTTGTTGCATTGATGCTTGTTGCATTGACATTTGCTGCTGCTGTTGAAATTGTGGCTTTGTGTTGGGCATGTAAATAGAAAATGTGTTCACCTGTTCCTTTGTCACTTGCTGGTGTGAACCAAATATTACTGTCAGGTGGCACTACTGGGAAGTGCACTGCAGTTTCCCCTTCGAGAAATTCTGCAAAGGTAATAGATTCTTAACAAAAGCAAGTGATGTGAGTTTGGGCAGAAATTCCACATTCAGCCACAAGGTCACACCAACCATCAATGCCTGCAAGGTGAGCTTCTCACCAAGGCATGTAGATGTTCACTCTTTTTACTCCTACAAAAAAGGCAGGGACAGAGTCTTTCAAGAGACTCATTTCAGTTCCACTTATAAAGTCCTATAAGGTCTTTAGTATCTTACTTCTGTAGAAGCCTATGTTGGGTATTTGCAGGATCGTGGCAGACAAAGGTGCCTTTCTCTATTCAAAAATGGCCGGTGAGACACTATCCATGGTGCTATGATGCACTGCAGTGGCTGCAAGCAGGTCCGATCTGTAGTATGATTTGCTGTGCATTGTGGGCAGGATCAGTGTTTTAAAGATGCATACAGTAGACCGTGAGGCCAGTCATGAGTCAGTACACCCTGACCTAGCACACCGTTCGGCTCCGCCAGGAGAAAACCAAAGTAGACAGTGAATCAATTTGGCATCATTGAAGAGGTCCATCTGTGCCCTGCTAAACTTTTCCTAGACCTGGAACACTCCTTCTGGGTGCAGATGCCACTCACAGGCATGCGTGCTGTCTCCACAGTGGGTTCTGTTGGAGCTGTGATTTGCAGTCCTAGCAATCCTGTCAAGTATGTTGGGTAGAAGCCCTTGTTTGTATCTCTGTGCAACATATTCGAATAAATATATTGCACGATTCTGCTGTATAAGTGGCAGTACCTGCGAAAGGCCACCAAACATGTTTTATACATAAATCATAAATCCATACAAAACCATATACTTTGAAATACACTTAAAATATTTAAAATTATTCGACTTTGGAAGTATAGAGTTTCACCCTCCAAATGTTTTCATTTTAGGTCACGACCCCTGAGGACATACCTAGTGGTTACCCACAAAACCTGAGCGTGGTGGGATTGAGCTCCACCTCGACAACTCTGGCATGGGCACCCCCAACACTGGTGCAGCGAAACGGCAAAATTGTGCGCTACGATATTGTGTATCGTGACATCAACAGCGTAAAGAATCAAACAAACAGTACAACAGAGACTCGCATGAGCATCGGCGGCCTGAAGCCCGACACTACCTACGACATCAGAGTGAGAGCCTTCACCAGGAAAGGACCAGGACCTTTCAGCCCCAGCATTCAGAGCAGGACCATGGCCACATCTGTGCCTGGTGAGACAGACACACACACACGCACACACACACACAGTCAGCTATTAATACTGAGCAGAACAGATGGTGGTAGCTGAAACGCTGTTCCAGGGGAGGCACAGCTTGTGCTTACAGACACCCACACACATGCACACAGATACACACACACACACACACACACACACACCCCTGTATACAGCCTAAAGGACACACAGCTATGAACAGTCTAGCACTATGTCCTTTAATCATTATTCCATGGCCGTTTAAAATACTTATTTCTGATTGGCTGGCCTATTGATATGTCGGGGCTAGAAAGTGAGTTTACTATTTTCAAATATAAGAAGGTGAAAAGGGGGAAATCAAAAAAGGTTTAAAAGGTGGTGAAGTAGCCATGGAATTAACAAGATAAGGCCTGCTGAAGCCTTGTGGTATTCTTCACCTCTGGCTTTTAAAACTCATTTGATATCGGGATACTTCATTATCTCTATTATTTGGGATCAGATACTCAAGTACAGTTGTCTTGTGATGTACATAATGATGTGTGTGAATAATAATAATAATAATAATAATAATAATAATAATAATAATAATAATAATAATATAGTTTACTTAGAATCTTCACTTATATCATTTCTGGCCAGCTGGTTTACATATTTTTCCCATGCATGTGTGGGTTTCATCCGGTTCCTCTGGTTTCCTCCCCAGATCAAAGACATGCAGATTAGTTAAACTGGCTACTCTTAATTGCCCCTAGGTGTGAATGTGAGTGTAACTGACTGTTTCTTCTCTATGTTGGCCCTGTGATAGATAGGTGACCTGTCCAGGGTGTAC
>JAQMCW010000035.1:11016698-11029485 GCA_030068335.1 Chrysichthys cranchii
GTTTAAGAGTGTAGAAAGTGTTTAAGAGCATAGGACATGTTTATAAATGAGTGGAAATGGTTTATAAAGCCTTAATAAATATATATATAATAAAATCAGGCGGACCAGTCAGGTGATTGTGAGGGAGTGTTAGGATTGGTTACGGTGGTTGTAAACAGGAAGTGACCTCACCACTGACCCTGAACAGGATTAAGCGGCAGAAGACGAATAATGATTACACTTTATTTATTTACCTAGAGCAATGATAGAATAACTAGCTATTCTAGTTGGGTTATGCAGCATTTGGTTATTGAATGCTGTAGCTCCGAGCCTTTGTCTGACTGGCGGCAATAAGTTTCAGTTTGCCAAGATGTCAATCATGTTCATTATGGTTTCCGTGGCTGGCAGTTCTGGGATCACCCAATCATTATATAGAGAAGCTGTGTATCCAAGTGGGACAAGTAAAGAACATACTGTGCAATATCAAATTTACTATGCAAAATCCATCTGATTGGTTAAAATATTGACTAGTAAATAATGTAGATACACTTAATATTCATTTTATTTAGAAACCTTTCATTGCCACATTTTAATGAAGGTTTATGGGAGTCCTAAACAAGACTCCTCCTATGTAGTCTTTAAATGATCACCTATGGTTGGTTGGTTGGTTATTGTTGACTCAATCTTGTAAACATATTAAGAGATCTATTTATTATTCATTGTAACAATACAGTAGGTCCAAACTCTTTATGCAATCCCGGAATATTTGTTCATTTGATACAAGCGAGCAAGGTCCACTTTCGTATGAAAGTCATCTGAAGGCTCTGGGGAAATGAGCTCCACCACCTTGTGGTGATTTAAACATTCAAACAGAAACACACAGATCCAAAAGTACTTTCAATTATAGTTTCATGATGTCAGTGTTGCACTTAAAAGAAGACATTCAAGATAAATGATTCTGTCCTGACACTGTTGTCTGCCATTAAAAGAATGAAAGATCCTCCATTACTAAATGCCAGTTTAATCCCTGCTTTGGAGATCGTTACCGTGACAGTTTCCGTAAAATAACAGTAACATAACAATTCTGTTTCTTTTTTTTTTTTTTTTAAGAATACAACAATAAAGGTAAGATGTGAATACTGAGTAATGCAAAATTTCAAGTAGTTCTCCATGACTCAAACATGACTTTGCACTTTTATCAACTTTAGTAACAATCTTTTTGTTTCCTCCTTGAGCATCTATTGGCATGGTCCTGCTGCTCTGACAAATGTAATTTGTCAAAGGCAGTTCCCTGTGAAAGAGAGGCTCGAGTGGGCGTATCTGACACACACACACACACACACACACACACACACACACACACTCTCTCTCTCTCTCTGTCTCTCTCTCTGAGCCCTTCAGGACTAATCAATATCCATGCCAGTCTCACCAGCAGGGCCAGGGTGAGGAATAAGACACAAATGTAATGGGTAATGCCTCATCATCATGTCAAAGGTTGCAGGTAACACACCTAATACCACAGACAGCCCTGTATGTTTGAGAGGCAACAGGCGAAATCATTATGAGATAGCTAAAAATGATCTTGGAGGAAGGAACGCTCTCTCACAAGTGCACAGTACGGAAAGGGACATTGTACAAGCAATTATTACAAAAAGAAATCCGTGGTTTGTGAGGTTTGCAGAAATGCATCAAAGGTTTCTGCTAAATTAATAATCATTTACGATACAAGGCAAGTTTTGGTGGCTTTTTGGTGCAAGTGCTAATATCAGGAAGAAAACATGCAATGTAAGCAGAAGAACCTAATTACTTCTTAGTAAGAAAATCAAATCAAATCAATCAACAATCATAAATCCATAATAGAGCATATCGTAGTCAATTTCCCCATTCAGCTACAATAGACAAGTTTATTATAAGAGTGGATATCCCTAATGGAGAATATAACCACAATGGTTTTGTGATTTATATGTCCAATAATACAACAGGATGTCCATGATTCGCTTCACTACCCAGACAGCACTGCGCTCCACAGCAAACACACTATTAATAACAGTGGACATGAAATGCAACAAAAAATCAATGCCTCCGATGGTAGCTGTGTGATTTTGATTAGTAGATTATTGCAGCCCGAGGCATCAGACTTCTGGTTGTATTGTCGTCATTCAACCCTGTAATTACAAACGAGGAGGACTCGTCATGTATGTTTTTTTTCCCAAGCAGTGGTTGAGAACAGATGTGCTGGAGACACAGCTGGCGATCCAATTTGTTACTGCTAATTTTGCTGCCAAATATTTTTATGAAGAGTTTGGATGCACTGACACCTGTTCTCCTGGCCAAGCGGGTCTGGAAGACATCCGAGTACAAATCAATTACAAGTAAAGTATAAAAGGAAATATCCAGGGCTTTATGCTTTGCTAAATTTTAAAAATGCTAGCGCTGGTGCTAGGAGGCTTAAAAAGACCAGTAGCAGAAAAGAAAGGTTGATAACACACAGAGAGGTGTACGCTTGAAAACCTGTTGCATTACTGAAAAATTAACTGTCTGTAAAACAAATTTGGTTTGCCAATACATGTCTGAAAATATCAATATAATGAAGAGGAAACTTCTGACCTACTCTTCCACCTTGCACCCACCTTTACACCAGCTCATATTCTTCCTTGACAAGAAGTTAGCAGCAGTGTGGCATCTTAAGGCTCGTGTGGCAAGTAAGAGTAGCGATCCAACTTGTACCATATGAAATTACATGTGCAAGTCAATTAGTACTTTTCTCCACACAAAATATTTTTAAACATAAGCTTTTTCACTGTGTTTCACTGCCATAATATACTGTATGATCCAAACCCACTTAACAACAGACAGGCGATGCTTTCATCTGCCCAGGTTTAGTGAGCCTGTACCCACTGTAGCCTCTGTTTCCTGGTCCTGAGCTTTTCTGCTCACAATGTTTGTAAAGCGTGGGTATTTTGAGAAGCATAGCCTTCCTCTCAGCTGGAACGAGTAAGGAGAATGTCCATTCTTCTCTGCTTGCTCAGTGGATGGGGTTTTTTTTTGGTGGTGGTGGTGGTGGTGGTGTTTTTTGCATCATTCTGGAAAAATCATAGGAGATCAAAATGATTCAAATCAGCCGGTCTGGCCCCAACAACGGTACCACGGACAAAATTTCTGAGATCTCACTTTTCCTTCTCTAAAGTACGATTTTGCGCATCGTCCTGCTTTTCTACATGATTTTCCGATTGGACAGTTGTGCAGATGCAGGTACACATTCACACACTTCTACACACCGAGGGGAAATCTACCACATCCAGGATGCTTTTAGGAAGTGGAAGGAAACCAGAGAATACAGAGGAAACTCATGAGGACACTGGGTAAATATGCATGAATCCTCATAGATAGTAACACGAGCTCAGAAATGTGCACGGCACGGCACCGCTGAGTTTCCCCACTTCATCACGGTGTTTCCCCTTATGCATGAATACACGTCTTTATTTATTTATCTGTATTGTATTGACTGTCTTGGTCAAAACGAGTTACAAAAAAGATGGAGCAGGCTCCATATTTCCAAGGTTAAAAAGAGACATCCACATCAGTGTACAGTATACGTGCACTTGCATTGCAGCTAAAGCGTGCCATTGACCTCACCGGGTTTTTCTCATAAGACGCAAAGCAGTTTTGTCCACTCTCAAGTTGCTTTTTATTTCTGCTCCAAGTGCAACTCTGGGACATAAAACTCAGATTAGCCACACTGCTGCTATCTAATGGAGACGAACGGGTTAGCACCATGTTCCCAGTGCTTCAGTAAAGAGCAATACAGGTAGCAAGCTAAATAAATACTACTCTGTGGCAGTAAAATAAATAAATAAACAAATAAATAAGTAAAAGAAGAAGTGATAAAGAAAGAAATGCGTTTTCTCTACAAATGTCTGTGTCAGGCCATGTGACACAATGTTAATTCAGATCACAAAGAGTAAGTATCTTGCATTTTAAGATTGTTGCACAAGCCACATTACTGCAGGAAGCTTGTAATTACCACGTTCATGTCATTAACTCAGAGAGAGCTTCCTCCGCTCTATTCTCTTGCACTCCTCTTATTTTCTTTTTAAAATCGCACTTACTGCCTTTTCACATCATTTCTCTGTATCTATCTCTCACCATGTGCAGCCATCTTAATTATAGACGTGGGCTAATTTTTTTTTTTAACTTGACAGATTTCACAGGCTCAAAATGGAGAAGCCGTTTTACTTAAAATGTGCGTCTGAAATGTTACGAAAGGCTTCTTAACACAACCAGTCGTTCAGGTTATGGCCCCGATTTCCATGATCACGGTGCAAAAATAAAATCCTGATATCCTTGTAATTTGGGACCATCGGCACAGGTTGTAAAGAGGTGTGTATTTGTCTCGCTTTTCCAAAAAAAATAAAAAAATTAATTATACAGCAATTTATAAGAACTTCCTCTCGTCAAAGTCTGTAGTCCTACTGCGGCAGAAATACCAGCTTGAGGTATTCATCCAAATTTGATAATAAGAGATAATGAGGCTCTTCTTTCGAAGAATTCAGAGCAATTTGGTCAATTTGAAAAAGCATGTCATTTATATAATAATACTGTGTAATGATATATTTAATCCATTATTTAATCTGTTGCTCTGAAAAAGTCTGAAAATCATAATAAATTTAGAAGCACATAGATAAACACAAAAACACCCAACATGTGAAACAGAATTAAAGTTAATTTGAATTCATCTAGGCTAAGGGACTTGGACATACAAAAATACAAGGTCTTCCCCATTAGATTCTAATAATAAGCAATTCCTTTCTTGCTTTTTTAAATGATATTTTTTAGACAACAAATACTGTCACACACCACCTTTCCCCACAGCATTAGGATTGTTGCTTAGTGCTTTTGGTTTCATGGCTACGGCAGGAACACAAATTTAGTTCCAGTCCCCATAGCTGCCCCTTAGCCCTTATTGCGTAAAATCCCTGATTAGAATCGGGCCCCGATTCTGAGTCCGATTATACCAACAACTGTTCCTCTATAATGCTAATACATTTAGTCAAGTCCGGTGTTGAATTGATTTTGCTAGCCATGCTATTAATTCTATTAATTGTATGTTTTGTGCATAATGGCTCATCAGCTGTCTGATTCCAGGCATGACTGTGCATTATTGTAGCCTATTCAGTAGCTAATTAGAAGTATATGAGCAGATAGCACTCGAACATAAATCAACAGTCTCCGAAAGGTAAAAGCCTGACAGACAGTGTCCTGAGGGACACTTAACACACATGATGACTAGTTATGTGTTGCAGACAAAAAGACCTTCTTTATCGATCCTTTAGTAAAAATGTGTGTAGATGTTTGCACAAGCCAAACCAGACAAAAAATTTCCACCAGATTTACAAAAGTTTGTAAAACAGTGATTCTCTTCATACTTGCGTGTGTCTGTTGAGGAGTGCAAATCACAGCTGATTTGCATTTGCTGACAACTAAAAAACTCAAAAGAGCAAAGAGAAAGACTTTCTCTGAGGAAGAGGTGGAAGTTACGCCCAGGACAATAATTAAATACATATACAGTACAGTGTAACAAACTCTTAAAGGGGCTAAAATCTGCAGCT
Organism: Chrysichthys cranchii; assembly: GCA_030068335.1. Taxonomy (NCBI): domain Eukaryota; kingdom Metazoa; phylum Chordata; class Actinopteri; order Siluriformes; family Claroteidae; genus Chrysichthys; species Chrysichthys cranchii. The sequence continues at coordinate 11,022,287 of JAQMCW010000035.1, forward strand.
CAGTTATAAAAAAGGTGAAAAGAAGAAAAGAGTTTGACATGACCATGAAGGAAAATATGTATCTACTGGACAGCAACTCCTGGTCAAAATTGAAATTGAAATTTCTCTCCCAACTATGCATCCTCCCTGACGTTGTGTTGGAAAAATATGAAGGTGTCATAGGAAGTCAAGGGATTGCAGCACACAAGGGACTACAGTGCATCCGGAAAGTATTCACAGCGCTCCACTTGTTCCACAATATCCTATGTTACATCCTTATTCCCAAATAGATTAAATTCATCTTTTACCTCAACACTCTACACACAATACCCCATAATGACAAAAGCGATTGCTCAATACTTTGTTGAAGCACCTTTGGCAGCAATTACAGCCTCAAGTCTTTTTGAGTATGATGCTACAAGCTTGGCACACCTATTTTTGGGCAGTTTCCCCCATTCTTCTACTTCTTGTGTAAAATGTGGAGTGCTGTGAATACTTTCCGCTTGCACTGTACACACACACACACACACGTGTGTGTGTGTGTGTGTGTGTGTTATAATGAATGCATTATACTGTTATTAATATTTTAGCATAGAAAATAGTTTGCTATAAACCGCAGATTTCCGTGATGGAAAATTTGATATGCTCTACAAAAAAATCTGCGAAAGGTGAACCGCAATATAGCTTGGGATCACTGTATTGATAATGCATGTATGGACTTATTCAGTTCTTTTCAAGCAGGGTCAAACAAAGTACTTTACAGACAGTGTGAAAAGGCTAAAACAATAAAAGAATGAAAATCCAATAAGTGTAGAATTAAACCCTGGGGTAAGAGTCCACTCATGGAAAAACAACAAATAAACTGGTTTTAATTGAATATCACAGAAGATCACAGACTGCAACCTCCAGGGATGGGAATCATCCATTTATTTCATGAAGCTCTTTTCGTAGGTGTTAAGTCTCAGTTTGAACATGCAGTATGCCACTGAAAATCTTTAGTCTTTAATAAACCAGCCTTATTAAGAGATTTTCCAGTGTCATGGTTCTAATACAGATAATCGCAATAACACGGACGCAGGACCCACAGACTAGGGACCTCATTACACCCAACACTAGAAACTAAGCTAGAGACTGCACGGTGAAACAGCACAGAGACCTGCGGATGAAGATGTCACATTTTACGCTTGGATGGAAAAACGGCTTTAATGCTGCTGCATGTCTAAATAATCTGCCTGAATGCTGTCGAGAAATGTGTTGCGCAATGTAGGGTGCCCTTTTCCAATAAAGTAAGGCATGATGACAGTTTAGCATTTACAGTTATATTTAAAGTGTGTGCTCAAATTGAATGTGTGTGTGGGTGTGTGTGTCTGAAAGAGACTTTCAGCCTATACTTACTATATGACACCTTCTTGTGTTTAACAGAATTTGCCAAAAACTTTGGGGTGAAAGCTGCAACAAAGACCTCAGTACTGCTCACATGGGAGGTGCCCGAAACCTACAAGCCTCAAGTGCCTTTTAAGGTGACTCTCGTGCACACACACCCACACACACACACATAAACACACACCAACCAGACAGAGCTGTATCGGTAGCAGACATACAGGCAGACAGGAAGGATAAATGGCTTTAATGAGCATTAGGAAGATTGGCACCAACAAGGTAGTCAGTGGTTCAGAGCAGAAGAAACATCCTCATCGCTGCAAAGCTCATACAGCAAGAGCAATCAAGCACTACATCCAATTTATACTCTGCAGACACACCTCAGATCCAGATTAACCAAAAATAAGAAAACAACGCAACAAAGCCCTCAACCGGATATGAAGCACTAGCATGTGCACACACACACACACACACACACACACACACACAAACACACACATTCAAAGTCATATTCAGTGTGAATAAGCTGTAACACACCCACAAACACTTGTCAAAGTCTGTTAAAGAGCTGAAGAGTTGAATCAGATGCGTTAGAGCAGGAAAAATACGCAGGCCAGGGCTGCTACAGGACCAGGAACCACTTCTGAGAAATACAAACTCCTTTGGGGGTGTGTGTGTGTGTGTGTGTGTGTGTGTGTGTGTGTGTGTGTGTGTGTGTGTGTGTGTGAAAGCAGAAGATAAGAAAGAGGCAGAGGTACAGATGGTATGCTGAAGGTCAGAAGAAAAGAAAACGAGAGCAGGAGAGAGAGTGCAGGAGAGATAGAGCGAAAGAAGAGTATGTGTGCTCATGTCTGTTTCCAGCATGCGCGTGTATGGCTCACTCTATGTGTTGATGTGAGCGCCCTCTTCTGCCTGATCCTGTGTAACCCTGTATAAGCAGCAGAGCGATGATTAGAGAACGGAAAAAAACAGACAGAGGCGTGCACATCATGAAAGGGAAAATGGAAAGGTGGCTTACTTTGAAGGGAAATTCAAGGGAAAGACAAATAGAGGCAACCAGAAAGAGAAACAGACAGTCAGATAGAAAAAGGAGAAGGGATGACGGAGAAACAGAGATCTAGACAGGCGGTCACTTATAGGCAAAACCTAGGGAATGTGGCAAACAGTGTAGTTAGTAAATGTAATTAATAATTATTTAATTAGTAATCGTTTTAAAACATTCACATACTTGTCGCTCAGTACAAACTGCTTGCAATGGATTATGACATGTACTATCAGCATCAGGTAGTTAACTCATAACCTTGTGTTAGCTCTTTACCAAACAAATATGTACATGTATATGGATTAATCCTCACAGTGAAGCCAAACAAAACTGATACACCACTTCTCCCTGACCATCGGAGTGCTTTCGCATCCGGACGCAGGAGTTCCCGTTATCCGCTCCAGGATGTGCGCCCAAGCCACAATCCAGCAGTAATAGTGTTCATTTAATTTAATTTTTGCATCATTTAAAGTCACATGCCTGACTCAAGTCACTGCCCATGTAGCCACTGCATTTGTTGTTTTGTTTTTGTTTTGTTTTGTTTTATCACATCAGCCACAGGCAGTGATTTACTGAGCTTGTGTATGTGTGTTAACATGAGCGCCATCCTTTGGCAGATCCTGTATAACCAGCAGAGCGTGGAGGTGCAGGGCAATCTGCGGAGGAAACTGATCACCCATCTTCAGCCCGACACAGAGTACTCGTTTGTGCTGATGAACAGAGGCAGCAGCGCCGGAGGACTGCAGCAGCAAGTGTCCATCCGCACAGCCCCCGACTTACTTGACAAGAAGCCCAGCCGTTCGGCCCATGACTCTGCTGTTGGTGGAAGAGTCTCGCTGACATTGCCCACAGTGCCCGCCAACACTGCCGCACTTGTCAGGTCTGTGCCATACACACACACACACACACACACGCACACAGACACATGGACATCCAGTGTGCAGACAGTGACTTACTTTTTTATAAACGCTTTACACGTGGCTTTATTTCAAATGATTTAAACCAGTGTGTCTGCCACAGCCTGAGCACAGAAGCCTTTGGTCTAGGGCAGTGCAGGGATTTGAGATGATGCAGTAGTCTGGACACTGAGAGACAGCAGCAGAATCCAAAATAACCTGACTCACAAATGAATGCTTATCTTACACTTTTGGTGCAAGAATCCACTGTATCCCTCTGTGATTAATCCCTTCACAGAGGGATCTATTACAGATGCTTTTATTTCCGTGACAATCAGCAGTGTTTGGGTTTCTCCCTCTCTCCAGGCAGCTGATACACTTAGCCCTGTGTAGATCCACGTTTTACATTCGGATGTTGCCTCTTGCGCCGGGACCCATTGTTGTCTGTTGCTACCTGCTGTGATTAGTCGTACTTTTAAATGCTTCCTGCAGTCACAAGGCGATAGGTGATTTGAAAGCATCTTTCGAACCTCTTCACTGGGAGCTCATTAGAAGGTAAAAGAAAATGAAGTGTATCTATTATAAGAGCAATATTGTGTGAGTCAGCTGTTATAATAGCATCCGTGGGTGCAAAGCTTAATTTTATACTCACAAAGGGCATTGGGGGATCTAAAAAGGGGCCTCATTTATTAATCTGTTAATAAAGCTGTGTAAATGTTTTCCTAGGCCAAGCTGAACTAAAAGCTCCCAGCAGATTTGCACACATTTTGGTAATGTTGATTTGACTTCATACTCGTGTGTGTGTGTGTTAATAAATAGCAACGACCAAGCCTGTTCATGTCACAGTTGATTTATATTGAGTAACGCCAACAAAACTCCTAAAAAGGCCAAGGTCACAGAGCTGAAAATGAAAACCTGATGACTACATGGTGTGCTAAAGTTTCCAGTAATGCAGCTCAGCCATCGCAGCGTGTCACCTACTGTACACGCAGACAGACTCTTCCTCCTTTTATAGGGTGCCATTTGAGAGTCTGTCTTAATTTTAAGAATTTGCTACAAATTTCTTCTTTCAAGTCGTTGTCATGAAACAAACTTTTCACCAAATTTTTGTGTGTAATTGAAATAATTAAGATAGTTAAACTAGCCTATAGATACATTTGCAGTAACTCTTAGCAAGTTAGGGGTTCACAATAATGAGTCGACTTGAAATGTAAATTAAAACACAAACTCAGTACGGCTCCAAGGATTCAAAGGTGGTTGTTGTGTTTTTTTTTTTTTTTTAAACTAACTGGATTGTCATGAGGATCATATTTTCTGTGCAAATGCAACTGCGAATGATTTCTGTATAAATCTGTTCATATGCAGCTTAATAAATGAGGCTTATTAAGTTCTAGAAATAAATTAAATGCATTTATGATCTTGCATATACAGGCAGTTCCCGGGTTATGACGGACACAACTTACGCCAAAAACGATCTTATGAACGCTTAAAATAACGACCCTAATTCGGACATACAACCACTGACCCGATGTTACGATGGGTACGGCATTGGTGCGTGACGCAAGCGGGTGCGACTTTTTGTTATTGTTCGGTGCGGCGTATGAACACGTCGTAAGGGTGCAACACGTTTAGGGCAGTATATGCTCTAGACCACCATTGTGTTATGCTGTTCTTGCTTTAGCTTATCTTTTTGCCCTTTATTATGGCTCCCAAGCATAAGGTTGATTCTTCTGACGGCAGTAAATCGAAGAAAAGGAAAGCCATCACAATGGAAGTGAAATTAGACATAGTGAAGCGGTCACAAAATGGAGAAACACCAACAAACATCGGTCGCTCGCTGGGCCTTAGTCGGTCGACGGTCGCTACCATTATAAAGGATATGTCCCTTCCAGTGTGTAAGCCAACCGCAGGATTAAATGTCCAGTAAGGAATTCTTCACTTGTTTTATTTGATCAGTGTTTAAATAAATGGCAATAATACTGAAATTATCATTACAGCAATATTGCTATTATTACTTACTGTATTATTATTATTATTATTATTACATATTATGTATCTTTTATTATATCATCTGTACATGATAGTATAATGTTAAGATCCGACTTACAACGAAATCCGATTTACACCCGGCCTTAGGAACGGATCTCCGTCGTAACTCGGGGACTGCCTGTATATTCTGTGCCAACACCAATGAGACAAATAGGCAAAAATATTTCAACAAAGACAAATCTTAGCTTAAATAAAATAAATTAAAAAACCCAATAAAATAAACATCATTTGTGGGAATTGTTTAAATTTATTTGTACATCAGAGGCAACAGTAGAATGGAGTGACACAAACTTCTAACTCTGAAACTGACTCATCTTTTGCCTTTATTCAGAGCTATCTAGATGGAAAGATGTAGATTTCTCTTTGACTTATTGAGAGTTATTTAGCTCTCTGTGTCATGTTCACCTTCTCAGAGATTTGTCTAGGCAAGACGAGTGTTTGCTTTCACTGCGGTCGTATATTGCTTTTGTGTGTATTACTGTCCCACTACTGAGTCATCCTCAAAGTCTTCAGCACTTACTTTACATGTATTTATTCCATGTTCAGACCAAGCTTATAAACAAGTGGCTTTCCTTCACTTTCAGAGCGTGTGCTCAGAGCCTTTGGTCTAGGGCAGTGCAGGAATTTGAGATAATGCAGTGGTCTGGACACTGAGAGAGAGACGGCAGCAGAATCTAAAACACCCTCACTTGTTTGTAGCTCACAAAGCCAGGGCCCTCTACCCTCTGTGATTCGATGAACACGAATAGAATCACAAAATCAAGGCATTAAAGAAGTAATTTCAGACATAAATATGTAAATGAGCAGCGTTCGGATCTTAACTGCGAAATTCGTAGCACAAAAATATGTTCTATTGTAATTATTTTCATAGCACCATAGCTCAGCTTATCCACTTAGTAATCCAGCCCTCAATAAAACCACAAGTGGGGAAAAAAAATAAATCCAACTCATTTCATTGCATTGTATAAACCACCGATTATTTTACAACTTGTACTATGATGCTGAACCAAAGTTAGATTTAAAATGCGTTTAGTGTCTTTTCTATTGTTCAGTAACATGTAGTCTGATGCTATTTACTGCAGGGGTTTGAAAGTGCTACTAATGCAAAAGCTAGAGTAAATAAGCAGAGCATTTTTATTGTAATGGTAATGTGCTGATTATTAGCTTCAACTCAGAAAGTCAGAAAGGTTGCAAAACGAATGCAGAGTGCATGAAATATCCAGACCCAATCTCTTACAAATGCAAAATCAATAAATCTAGTTTGGCTGCTCAGGCTGTAAAATGGCATGTAATTTTTATCCAGGTGTAGCAGCTGTAGGCACACGCGCACACTCTCACACACACTCTCACACACACACACACACACACACACACACACACACACACACACACACACACACACAAACAAACAAGAGAGAAAAAGAGAGAGAGCGGTTCTCGGCCCCAGTGCTGGAGTCTTTGTATTAGAGGCCGTTTTTTTGCTGCTATACAAATATTACCAAACTCATAACAGAATTTGAATTATCCAGATTCTTACTTTGGATAAAACCTAAAAATTTCACTCTGCTTATTAACTATATAGTAAAGATTAAGTTTTGAAGTTGATCAACCTTTTATGGGGAAAAAATAAACACCTTTCGATAATCTCTTCTTGAGTCAATTATATATCAGTGATGGTGCCCTTATATATCCCAGTCTCTTTCTTTAAGCAGTATTATTAAAACCCAAATTCCAGAAAAGTTGGGACATTCTTTAAAGTTGAATAAAATGAAAACTAAGACTTTCAAATTACATGAGCCAATATTTTATTCACAACAGAACATAGATAACATAACAAATGTTCAAACTGGGAA
>JAQMCW010000035.1:11038132-11049781 GCA_030068335.1 Chrysichthys cranchii
AGCAAGTGATTTGAGTGAATGTGGCCCTTCTGTATTGTTGCGCTTTTATGAAGCCATTGCCTGACATGCTATATCACACGTATCTGTGTACATATTGTTGAACTTCAGTGAGATTTTCCTGCAAAACATGGTTCTCTTTTTATAAATAGGAAGCAATGCAGCATCACAAGAGACAGTGTGATCAAGCCTTTAGTTTTAAATACACCCTGAAATGAGCTTGAAATTTTGAACAGTGGCCATAGTGACCAGAAACAGGCACTTCATTTGTAATATTCTAATGATTAAATGGACACATCCACTTGTCACTGCCCTCTCAACCTAGAACTTAAGTTCTCAACCTTGGCATCACAACACCTATGTGGGTTCACCTGAGATTTTCACCAGCGATGGTCTATACTGTAAACTATATGGCCAAAAGTTAGTAAACACCTGACCATCTTCCCCAAATTGTTGCCACGAAGTTGCATGCAATTTTACAGGATGTCTTTGTATACTGTGGCATTACAATTTCCCTTCACCAGAAAAAGCCCAAACATGTCCCAGCATGGCAATACAATACCCTTGTGCACAAAGTGAGGTCCATGAAGACATGGTGTGCCAAGGTTGATGTGGAAGATATCAAGTGACTTTTGGGATGAACTGGAATGCCAGCTGAACCCCAGGACTGCTCACCTAACATCAGTACCAGACATCATTAATGCTCTTGTGGCTAAATGAGCAAATCCTCATGACCACACTCCAAAACCTATTAGAAAGTCTTACCAGAAGAGTGGAGGGTATTTTAACAGCAGAGGGAGGCTAAATCCGGCCTGAAGTGTTCAGAATGCACATATGAGTTTGGCCATGTAGCTCTATGCACATAAACTTGATTTATTGATTATAATGAAATAAATATTGAGACTGTTGTGATTATTGACAATATAGCACATTTTGCACCAGGCACCATGCATGAGCATTTTGAGCCTTTAAAAAACAGTTAAGAACTCCTCCTTTTCAAGTGCTACAAGAAAGTGTTATTCTACTTTGCTTTTATTCTAGAGAACTAGATACAGTGTTATAAAACTGAGACAAAGCCAGTGTTTCACTGTGTTCATCTTAACTCTAAAACTGAAATATCATATACATGTATATACATACACTGTTCATTTCTGTCAACTTTTAAAGATTACTGACATTGCATTGACTAAGTACGTACGCTGTGTGTTATTGCCTTTCTTGCTTTCAAACAGTAAGAGCACAATGTTCTTGATTTACAAGTGAAATAAGATGAGGTCTTTGTGAAATTATGTTTGATGATAAAAGCAATTCTGGTATTGTACCCATTTCTTCAGATGTAACTGTATTAGAAATTATGGCAGCCTTCTTTAAGTGTGTGTGTGTGTGTGTGTGTGTACACACTGTAGAAAATATTTGCTACAAGCCCATTCTCGGACCCCATCATGGTGCAGGTGCACATGTCCCGACATGCCGAAGATCCAGAGATGCTTTGGGTGATGGGGCCGGTGCTGGCTGTCGTCCTCATCATCATTATTGTCATCGCCATCCTGCTATTCAAGAGGTGAGAAACATAGATCCCTTATACACTGCCTTTCTTTCACACACTTTCTTTATCTGTCTGTTACTATTTTTTCTCTGTCACTATTTCACTCTTTGTCTCCACTGCTTCCTCTTAGGATCTCATTTCTAGTCCATCTCTCTTTCATTGTATATCTTCCTACCTGTCTGTCTGTCTGTCTGTCTGTCTCTCTCTCATTCCCCGTCCCTCACTGTTTCTACTGGACAATAGTAAATAGCCGGTGTTGGGATGGCCAGTAGACCAAGAGAGGTGTGTTGGGTGTAAGTTGAGTCAGCTCCATACCTTTCCCACTGTAAATATAAATAGCCTGTTTCGTTTTCAAAAGTGCTGACTTACCCTTACACTGCAGAAAAGCTGAGTCACACACGCAGCAGCAGACAGGTCCATTAAAGTGGAGTTAAAAATATTGCAGCCATGGGGAGATGGGAGAGTAATGGCACGCATAATTAAACCCATTTTGTACAGCTCAGCGAGTTCAGAACGATACACACTCCAACAATGAAGGGCAAACAAGAAGAACCTACTGCAATAGGCATAACCAAGCTAGAATAGTAAGAGGAGATTAGCATATTCATGCAAAAGAAATACACACCATAAATGATACACACAGTATATTATCATTCTATATTTTTTTCACAATATGCATGATAATTAACACTCAGTATATTACATGAGTCATAATGCATTTTATATTGGTCACAAAGCATTCCAAACTGGTTACTTAGTACATCTCTATAAGTCACAATACACTATATTCGATTGGTGACATTTATTTATTTTACTCATAATTCGTTCTATCTTGGTCAAAATACAATAAAATCCCAATCCACTCTATAATATTAATATCTCATATTAATCGCAATACACTCATATTCATGTGTCATGTTGATCACAATTCTGTATTAGTCTAACAATGATGACTTGATTTACAATAAAAGGGGTGTTTTTAGTGGATCACACACCTCTGTTTTTTCTTTGAATAAAGAATTTGATTAAATAAGGATAATAAACTCATTTTAATGAATGATCACCCCTTATGTGTCACCTCCCTTCAATATACAATCTGATCCTTTCCATGATGACTAATTGGTGACTAGTAATCGCAGCGTTCTCGCGTTATCAGTCACATGCTCACACATCATGGATATATACTACAAATACTACAAAGTGTAATACATAAGAAATGTGCAGTTGACATTTCCACTCCTTCCACTGTATCACTGAAATGTTATGGTTGTAATCCCTTGTGGTACTGTGGTCATCACACTAACGCTGTTGCCGTAGGTCTAGGATGGCATTCAGCCCTGCTGTATTGGAGCATTGTTGTGTCTATTCATTCTGGGACCTTTTTCCCTCCCTTTTCACCTTCTGGATCACACAATATAGTTCATTTTAATCACAATACACTCAATGTTAGTCAGACTACAGTTTATATATGTCTCAACACACTGTACTGGTCCCAGAAGAAGGCAGGACTATTTGCCTGTGGGCAACTCTGTATATCTGTCTTATCTGACTTTCTGATATATCTGTCTTCCCTTTTTTGCTCTTTCTTGCATGGTCACAGCAAACAGGAGAGGTAAGTCTGTCTCTCTCTCTCACTACTCCGCACAGTATCTTGTTCATTTCTCCACTCTGTCCCACTCTTGCTTTCCCCCAATCCTAAAATCTCACACTTATCCACGCTCTTGCTTATTTTACTCACTCTTTTACTCACTCGCTTGCTTACTTGTCCAAATCCACATGTGTACGCCACTCCTCCCCTCTCTTACTGTAGTTCTCCAAACTCATGTCTTATCCACTGTCATTCCTCCATTGACTCATTCCTCAATGCTCCCATTGTCTGATTCCTCCCCTCCCTCAGTCCTCCATTCTTATTCTTATACATTCACTCACACACTCCTTCCTCTGTTGTCTTTCATATGCACTGTCTCTCTTCTTCCTCTCACTCCTCCACCTTCTCACTCATTCACTCCATCAGTGTCATGTAGCACATGTAAATCAGTATGACTATTAATATGGCTATATATTTAATATGCACAGTATGTGTGTGTGTATGTGTGTGTCTATCTGTGTGTTTGCACATTTTTTTGTTTGTTGGTTTGTATGTTATACACAGCGTGTGTATGGATGAACAGTGCCGTTTCCGAAACAGTTGGGACGCTGTGTACACTGTAAATAAATTAGAGAATGCAATGATTTGCAAATCATTTCAACCAATTTTTATTGACCAAATGGAACAGGGCAAAAAGACAAGATACATGTCAACAAATTTTGAAACAGAAATGTTATAGTTCTTTTTTTTTTTTTTTTTTTGGAAAATATATGCTCATTTTAAATCTGATGCCAGCAACACGTTTCAAAAAAGTTGAGACAGGGCAATGTTTACTACTGTGTTGCCTCATCTTTTCCTTTAATAACTCTCTGTAAGTGTATGGGAACTGAGCGGACCGGATGCTGGAGGTTTCAAAGTGAAACGTTGTCCCGTTGTTGTCTGACATAGGATTTCAGTTGCTCGACAGTTCGGGCTGTACCTTGTCCTATTTTTCATTTCATAATGCGACAAATGTTTTCAAAGGGTGACAGGTTTGGACTGCAGGCAGGCCAGTTTAGCACCTGGACTCTTCTACTACAGAGCCATACTGTTGTGATACATGCAGAATGTGGTTTGGTGTTATTTTGCTGATATAAGCAAGGTCTTCCATGAAAAATCAGTTAACTGGATGGCAGCATATGTTGCCCCAAAACCTGTATCATTCAGCATTAATGCTTATTAATGGGCAAGCTACCACATTATCACAGATGCTGGTTTTTGAACAGTGTGCTGATAACCAGCCAGATGGCCCCATTCTCATTCTGGATTTTGCAGAATATCAGATTTTGATTCGTGAGACCACAGGACAGTTTTCCACTTTTCCTCAGACCATTTTAACCCTGTAGCACCATTGGGGTCATGTTTGATCTGAAACTAATATTTCACCCTTCTATTCAACCCACTCACTGTTTAGTGGACATTAGGACGTTAGAAAATGTTCATTTAAAAAAAAAAAACAGCACCTGTTTTTGGGTTCACTGGGTCTGTATCTGTCATCGGTCCGCTCCTACAGAGCACGCATGCACCACGCTCTCTCTGTCGTCACTCGCTAGCGGTGCATGCTGGAGGACTCGCGCCGCTTAAGACACTTCCGGGTTTTTCTCACCTCCGCCGTCGGCACGTGCCCGGGGACTCACGCCGCACTCAGCACATCACATGGGAGGAAGCAGATGTTCAGTTAAATATACATGTTTAGTCATGCACTAATTGGTGAAGCTTTAGTCTGCCTATCCCCCTGCTATTGCCAAGCAATGCGCCCGTGTTTAGTTTGCTCGTGTTTTGACCCTCGCTTGTTCTCTCATTTTCTGTGTGTTTTGCCATTCTTGTTATATCCCTGTTTGCCCCTGATTTACCTCTGCCTGTTTTTGACCTTGACCTTACGTACTGTTTTTGTACCACTGCCCTGATTAATAATAAGGCCCTTATGGATTTGACCACTGTTTCCAGCCTGCACATGTGTCCACCCAACCCCCGCCCTTCTGACGGGATCATCATTTAGCCAATGGAGATATCTTTCCTATTATGATAAGGTGGTCTGGGTTTTCCGGGGTTAAATGAGCTCAGGCCCAGAAAACCCGGCAGCATTTCTGGATCATGTTTATATTTGATTTCTTCCTTGCATGGTAGAATTTTAACCTACATTTGTGGATGCAGCGACAAACTGTGTTCAAAGACAATTCTCTAAATCTTTTTATGATGTTATGTACAATAGATGATGAATTCCCCAAATTCTTTGCAATTTTCCGTTGAGGAACATTATTCTTAAATTGTTGCACTATTTACCATGCAGTTTTTCGCACAGAGGTGAAGCCCTCTCTGTCTTTAGTGCTGAGGGACTCTGCCTCTCTGGGATGGGCTTTTTATTCCCAGTCATGGTCTGTCCCCCATTAACCTAATTAGTTGTGAGATGTCCCACCAGTTGTTTTTTTTTAGTATTACATAATTTATCCAGTCATTTATTGCATATGTTACTCATTTTTGTTGAAAGAACATGCCCCTGTTCCAACTTTTTTGATGCGTGTTGCTGGCATCAAATTCAATATGAGAATATGTTTTTCATACAACAATAACATTTCTCAGTTTCAATATTTGATATGTTGTCTTTGTTCTATTTTCAGTAAAATAAGGTTTTATATGATTTGCAAATGGTTGCATTCTTTTTTTTTTTACACAGCGTCCTAACTTTTTTTGGAAATGGGGTTGCAGGTGTATTTATTGTGTATTTATCTGTATAGCTGTATGTATTGGTTTCTGTAATAGCATAAAATGTATGTGAGTATGTAGTGTTTTGCTCTAATTAGTCCCCTTGCTGTGGCATGTGTCTCCGTGTGTGTGTGTGTGTGCGTGTGTGTGCGTGTGTGTGCGTGTGTGTGTGTGCGTGTGTGCGTGCGTGCGTGCGTGCGTGCGTGCGTGCGTGCGTGTGTGTGTGTAGGAAGCGAGCATCTCCCTCAGTGAAGGATGAACACACAGCCGGAGTGAAGGACCATCTGCTGGCCCACTCATCTGATCCCGTAGAGATGAGGAGACTAAACTACCAAACACAGGGTACTGCACTGTGCATACACACACACACACACACACACACACACACACATGCACACAAACATTCACATACACACATACTTTGATCTGAATAAACAGACACAAACAGATGTGTTTCATTACACATATGCACAGATGGACAACTATACTAAATGCACATGTTAGAACCTTAGGGCACCACTCCAGCTAAAGTACAAATTCTATACAATCTGAACTTTATCAAATAAATATGAATCTAACAAGCTTATGCAGGTACTTAATGTGTGCAGAGAAAACTGGCTACCTAACTTAGATAATGATTCTGCAAATATTGGTAGATAGCACATACAAAAACCATCAGGAGTTCGATCACTTTACAGGGACACTGAGAACATAACATGCCTCCAGGTCTGATCTTGATGCATAATGTGTGAATTTCATCTTTAGTTGGGGCACCGAAAGTCGAGTGCATCTTCCTCACCTTTCTCCTCTTTTCTTACGTCTCCGGTCTTTCAAAATCTCAGCAGTGTGTGGGGTTCTTTATGGCTGTTACATTTCCTTCCCCGTCTTTTCTCCACAGGTTCCAGTGACCCAAGTTGTCCAGACACTCCAAGTTAGTGTCCATCCGTTCTTCCTGTTACCTACACATTTGTTTCATGCTGTGTTTTAGTGTCATTTTTAACATTTTCTCATTGACTTCCTCCACCAGTCCTCCTTGCTTAAATCCCTGAGGCCCGTTCCATTATTTTAACCGCACAAGTGAAGTTTGTAAGATGATGAATCGAGTCAACTCTAGCATAGAAGATACTGCTACAATCTGATGAAATAATAATAATAATAATAATAATAATAATAATAATAATAATAATAAAATAACAGTTCTGAGACTGTATTTGGAGCTGTTCCTCCAATTGGATTCAGAAATTGTTCTAAGGTAAAATGATAAATAACACTGTGATAACTAACAGATAGCTAAAGTGTATTTTTAGTGGATTTTTTTTGAGAAACTGATGCTGTTTAACCTTTTTTGAATTTCAATTTTTTTTGTTCTGAGAAGTTTTTCAGTTCTATTTCAAAATGGATCAACACCATTAGCCTTCAAAAAAATCCCTGCTGGCAATTATAAGCTCAATTAAACCTGAATAATTAGCCAGCCAGATGTGAAACAAATGTACAAATGGTGAATGCACCACTTGTGTAAACTGGGGTAATATAATCATGTAAGGTAATATAATATTTTACAGTAAATAACTGGATGAAACTAAATATTAGGGTAATAAATACATTCACTAGCTAATTTGCACACTAGCTATAAATGCTGCAGGCAGGTGAGAAACCCGATATTTACAGAGCTTCAAGGGAAATACACTGAACAATATAGTTTCCACTACACATAATGCTGATACTATATTGTACATTCTAATCATAAACTAGTTTGTAAACACTGATGTGATGCTCTATAGTCTTTATAGAAACCAACTCCCCTTTAATATTCTACTTTACTTTGCTAGTTAGCAATAGTTACTTTAGTTTGCTAATCAGCAAACCCTTCTTATGCACTGGTTAGCAAGTTGATAATTATACAAAAGTTTTGAAGGAAGCACTAAGTAAATAGACCCAGAAATGTTGACAGTTAATAACAATTTCCATGCTACTTCAATTTGCCAGCTAATTAGCAAATAATGCATTAGCATTTAACTGTTTAGCTTGCTGGTTAATGTGTTGATGGATACACAAAAACACCCTCACTTTACCTCTTGTGATGTTTAGAGGCACTTATTTGACCCAGGTCATGCAACCTTACAAGGGTATAGGGGAAGTGGGTGAGAGTATGTTAAAAACAATACTGGAACACAGACTTACACTCCACTGTCCTGATCTTTCAGCCATTCTCCTGCCCCGGCTGATCATTCGGGCTTTGTGTGTTGCACCTCCTACTGGCTGAAGCTTTTTTCATCTTGCATATCATTTGCACAGTTTATAGCACTTGCTTTGATGGGAAGCTGGTGGATGTGGGCTGTATGTTAAAACCAATCCATAAACTGTTCAGAGTGGAGAAATAGTTTAGATTTCAGCCAAGCAATAAGTATGCATGCTATCTATCTATCTATCTATCTATCTATCTATCTATCTATCTCGTGCTTTCTCAGGAATCATGCTCTTGTTGCCTTCATCTTTTTGATGAAGTGTGCTTCAAGTTTGAGTGTGTGTGCGTGTGCAGCACACAGCTTTGCTAACCACTGTGCAACATTGCAGGAGACTACAGATTGCTAATTTGACTGAAGTCCCATAATTCCGTGTTTTGTCCTGTCCTGTAGGGATGAGGGAGCACCCGCCCATCTCCGTCTGTGACCTGGCCGAACATGTTGAGCGGCTCAAAGCCAACGACAGCCTCCGCTTCTCTCAGGAATATGAGGTAAGGGCTTCAATACAAATCCAACTATGCAACTCACTCTGAATATTTAAACAACATACCCTATAGGCACACGCTTTTTTATTATATGAAAGTTTGATCCTAAAGAGATGATAATTCCTCTGTAACATCCAACGTGAAAAGGCTGGGATTTTTTCGCCCAACATTTATCCAACGTGGAAGCCACATTAATGTACTTCAAATGGCCGCTTAAAGTGGTGTTTTTGTGCAAGGATAAATCAGAATGTCTGCAGAAGAAGGGTTCACTTGTTACAAAGGTTTTTTCTCTGCAGTCTAACAGTGCTGTGCAGACAGTGAACAGACCTCCAAATGCAAGTCACAAAGGGAATAAGACTCAGACTGACCAGCAGCTCAAAGTGGTCTGAGGTTGTTGTTTTTTTTTTTTTAAGAATCATTTTTGTTATCATTTTCAGTCATAATATAATGGAGACAAACTTTTAACAAGAGTCACTATCAAAAAGCTGACTCCTAGTCAGACCCATAATAGCGAGACAAAGATAACAGAAAGAACTCAGACCCATAAAGGGTTTTTTTTTTTTTTCAGATCAAAATGTTTTATATAATTTCATAACATTTCCCCAAAATGTCATAAGCCGTTCAATTGGACAGAGATGAAACGTTTTTTTCCATCTTTGTACTCAGTTTGTAAATGATTTTAGGCGATTATTATAGGAAACCAATTACCAGCCAACTGTAGTTTTTGAGTGCGAGTAATTTTTGTCAAGTGTATGCAACCAAATAAATCTGCACTCTTACATTATTAAAACCGCCCACATGCCTATTAGGAAGCTCCCGTATGTTAAAAGAAGCAGTCATTACCCGTATAATTACATGTGCCACCTCATAACGTTCCCTCAAAGACGAAGAAAAGTTTTGGGGGCCAGTGATGGCATCTGTAGTGTTCTTAATTTGAAATGCTCTCAGACACTTTCATTCATTTTCAAGAACTGTTTTATCCTGGTCAGGGTTATAGTGTACTCAAAGCCTATTCTGGGACTTGGGCTCTTTCTTGTGCAATTTCCCACTTGTGGGACTAATAAAGGATTATCTTATCTTATCTTATGCCATTTTATTGCAGGGCACCATGCACACACACAAATGCGCATAAATATATTTTTCAAATTCACGTAATATCGATTTGGACAATCTCATCTTTTGAAGTCAGAAAGAGTGAATTTGCTTGATAATTTATAACTAGTGTGAGTAATAATTCTTCATCATAAACTTCAGTATGAAAACTTAAACACCTAGTCTCCTGCTGCTCCTCTCCCACTTTTTGCCTCTTTTTGTTTTACATAATACATTATTTTCTACGAATCTTAGATTTAGAACAGAGATCTACGCATACGTTCAAGCTTTTAAGTTAAACTGCCAAAATCTTGTATGACTGGCCTTCTCCTGAGCTGCTGCTGCTCTTAAAGAAATGAAAGTCACAACTCAAAGGGGCGAGCCATTCCCAGAATTCAGTGCTTTATTTTTGATTTCAAAAATAATTATGATTGATTTGATCACTGTTAGTGAGCCTTTTGAAAGGACCTTGCAAATTTTCTTTGTTCACATGCCATACGTGGAAGCGTTAAAGAAAATATACATTATCTTTACTTTCCTTTGTAGCTGCCCGCTAGACAGGCAAGGCCAGATCTGGTCCATTGTGACCGAATAACCATACGGAAACGGAATGAATTAATGTAATGAAAGAATGTAAAATATATAGTTTAAGGTCTACGGCCTAGGACGTTGCTGGATTATTGCAGATTGTTTTTGACATATCCATGGCATCAAAAATAGCGACTCATTACTTGGTGTGGAGGAATCTGCGAAGGCTGAACCAGACCCTTTAAGCACCATTTCGGCCTCTGTTTGCTTTGCAGAGCAGGTAGCACAGCTAAGGCAGCACACATCCAGTGCCCTGCTAACTCTGTTTATTGTGAATTTGGACTTGTGATAGATCAGTTGAATAATGACATCTATTTATGTTTGAAGCCAATAGTGTAGCCTAGATTTATTTGCGGATGGTAACAAAGATTTATGGGGGGCTATATAATCCTATAACCAGCCTAGCATGCTCTTAAAATGGTATAAAAGATGAAGATATGGTTTTTGTGCTTGGCCTCCAATATACAGTGACTCCAAAAAGTTTGCATTAGAAAAACCCAGAGCGTGCATTTATGCAGCAGGGGAGCTATTTTAGGTCCTGCAATATCCGAGAACAAGAGTGCATTCAGAAGGTAACCGTGCAACAAGACACAATTACCTCTTATCATGAGTTTGGAGGTTTCTTTGTATATAAAAGCTTGAAATTAATGCACACAGTAACTCCATCTGTAGCTCAGTGGGGTGAAATGGGCATACTCTAGCTCACCCCAGTGCGACAAACTCTAAATTATGCCTATAAAAAAAATATATATTGTGTTTGTGCATTTCTGGTTGTTGTTTTTTTTCTGAGAAACAGTGTCAATATAAACAGTACACCTACGGGGAGGGGCTTCTAATAACCACCTTTAGTTTAAATGAAAGCCATTACATGTGAGCTCAGATCCCTGATGAGGCAGTTTGAATGAATAATTCATTGCGACACAGGGATGATACAAATAGCGAGGAAACTTCCTGTTGGTAAATAAAATAAGGATGCCAGCTGGATGAAATAAACATTTTCGGAGCCAGAGTTTCTTCTTTCCTGCCCCCACTGAGAGGAGAAAAAGAGCTGGTGGGAATTTTGATTGAGACCCACACAATATATATAAGCATTTTAAAAGACCTGTAGAAAGTGTGTGATGTATTTAAAAAAAAAAAAAAGAAAAGAAAAAAAAAGCAGAATTATGGTCCAAGCCAAACATTTAATCATAAATGTTGGGTAATTGGAGTGAGCAGACATACAGTTACATTCTAATTTACTTGGACGGTCCTTTCCATGAACATGTCAACATTTTGATAGATCCGTGTTCTATAAATAACACAGGGTGCCCACACTCACACCTGATTGTCATCCCATTGATTGAAAACACTTGACTCTAATTTCACCTT
>JAQMCW010000035.1:11070073-11082629 GCA_030068335.1 Chrysichthys cranchii
CTGTATGGTAGAGTGGCCAGACGGAAGCCACTCCTCAGTAAAAGGCACATGAGAGCCTGCCTGGAGTTTGTCAAAAGGCACCTGAAAGACTCTCAGACCATGAGAAAGAAAATTCTCTTGTCTGATGAAACAGAGATTGTCTTTGGCCTGAATGCCAAGCGTTATGTCTGGAGAAAGCCAGGCACTGGTCATCACCTGGCTAATACCATCCCTACAGTGAAGGAGTAAGGAGGCTTACAGCCAACCAGTTATCACATTTTCAGTTCACTGAAGGAGGCGCTGCACGATCGCCGATTCAACTCCGATGATGAAGTGGCGCTTACCTGGCTTTGGGAGCAGCCAAAAATCATCTTCTCTGCAGAAATACAGAAGCTAGTCGAATGATACAACAAATGTGTCATCTTGCATGGGGAAAAGTGATATGATCAGTTCCTCAGTTCCTCCTATTAAAGCCGTTAAATGTATTTTGCCTTTACTTTTTGGTTCTCCCTTGTATTTGGTGGGGCCATTTGCCCTTATGCACAAGCTGCCATTGCATGCATGGATGTAGGAATAGCCAACCAGTGTGCAACCTTCAGGATCCTGAAACCTGCAGCCAGCTTGATGAGCAATGTAAGCCAGTGGCACAATATCTGAGACAGAGACTAGTGCCAGCTAGGTACCACCAGTAAAGAGTAAGAAAACACCTATAGTGTGTGTGTGTGTGTGTGTGTGTGTGTGCGCGCATGCCTGTCTGTGGTAATGAGCGTTCACTGCGTCTACTTTTTGAACCGTAGTTCACTGACACCCATTATAACTGCCGTAGTATTAATAAACAAGGAATGTATTGGCCGCACAGGTGATTAGTCAGCTCTGTGTGTTTGTGTGTGTTCTCTCCGTCCTACCTCTTATACAACAGATGACCTAAGCTATCATGACAGACGTCACTGCTTCAGATTTGTCCTAAGAAGTCAGTTGACTGTGTGCAGTTCTCAGTGCAGTGTCACATTGCCCTCTGCTGGTCATTTAAAGCAACTACAGTACATTACACTTAGACAAAAGACAAATGGTGTTCAGAATCACAAACACGGGCAGATCTTGCTGTACTCTTCATTCTCTAACTGGAAATCTCTGTTCTCATTATTCTCTCTTCCTCTTTATGCCGGCCTCTTCCTCTCTTACGTTGCGTCTTTTTTTTTTCCCCTGTCCCCTCATTTCCTCTTCTGCCATCATTTTCATTCCCTCTATTTTTACTTCTTCAGTCTCCCCCATTAAATGTTACTCTATGTGTTCTACGTGTGTGTAGGCAGCAGAAGGCATACATCGCGACACAGGGTCCTCTGGCTGAGACCACAGAGGACTTCTGGAGAATGCTTTGGGAGCACAACTCCACCATCGTAGTCATGCTGACCAAACTCAGAGAGATGGGAAGGGTAAGTCTCACGTGGCCATGATATCATGCAACAAAGCAGCTGGGTGGTTGTTTCCAATAAAAGTTGGAGATTGGCATTAATGGCAATAAAATGGACGTGAACGTGTACCTGAAGCATTACACAGGTGTAGACATAGCAACTGTTAGCAAAGCAACGTGGGCGGGGCCATGTGATGTGGTGTATATGTGAAACAGGAGTTATCTGAACCATTCTGAGATTCAAACCCATGTATTGTTAGCTGTATACATTTCTCACATACAGTAACTGCACAGAAAGAAAGGTGTTAGTGAAGATAACCAGTCTGCAATAAATTCAAAGACAGAGCAGCTGTTTATAGCCAACATATAGCAATTTGGACACAGAGCTACAGAGACAGTTTATTGATTGATTTAAAGCTTACAGTCTGTGTGTGTTTGGGTTTGCCCTGCAGGAGAAGTGCCATCAGTACTGGCCAGCTGAGCGCTCTGCACGTTATCAGTACTTTGTGGTGGACCCCATGGCTGAATACAACATGCCACAGTACATCCTGAGAGAGTTCAAAGTCACTGACGCCAGGGTACGGCATTGCTTTTGTTACATTCAACACTCCAAGTATATACAGTATTTATGAACTAGTGTTATCTCCAGTATCCACAGAGCTGCCTTCAAGCTAAATACCTACATAGTTTGAAGTGTTTTAACTGGACCTTTGAAGATGGCACCTTTTAAGAATATGCATGTTTCCTCAGTTTGAAAACCCTACAATGTTCATCATTTTTTTTATTGTGCCCTAAGTATTGTCTGTACATTCTGCATAAGCATTTTAATAGCCATTTTAATGTTGCTACATGTGGAAGTTCTACACAGTAGGGTTCCTCTAGCTAGTAGCTAGTTGCACAAATAAATCCTTGTATTGTAGCTAATGATCCAGGATTATATCAAATAGCTCACCTTGGATGACTAACAGCTAATATTAACTAGCTTTTAATAGTTAAGGACAGGATTATTAGCCAAGAGGATTTGTATCACGTTGAAGTTTATATTGTGGTGTTCATGGAGTCCATGGAGAAGTTCTTACTGGAGTACAGATTGGAGTTCAGATTTCAATTCATATTATAGTTCAAATTGGAGTTCATATTGGACTTTAGGTGAGAGTTCAGATATTATGTGATGTAGATCAGACTGGAGTTCTTATTCACGTTCAGATTAGAGTTGATACTGTAGTTCATATAGTTCAGATTGGAGTTAAGATTGACGTTTTCAATTTAATTGCAGGTTAGAGTTCATATTGCAGTTCATATTGGACTTTGGATTGGAGTTCAGACTGGAGTTCAGATTTTAAGTGACATAGTTCAGATTGGAGTTCTTATTTGAGTTCAAATTAGAGTGTTGAATTGAATTCCAGGATGATGTTCATGTAAGAGTTCATGTATGAATTCAGACTGACATTCAGATTAGAGATTATATTGTAGTTCTAATTGGACTTGAGATTGGAGTTCAGATTCATTTTTCAGGTCTACTGGAGGTTTTAAATGAGCTTTAATTTAGAGTTGTCGTTAAAGTTCTTATTGGGGCTCTGTTTGAGACAATTGCACAGGCTGTATGTGGGGTTTACAATCCACTTACCATTTAGCATGTGTGTATAACTCCTCCATTTTTCTCTCAGGATGGCCAATCCAGGACCATCCGGCAGTTCCAGTTCACTGATTGGCCAGAGCAGGGTGTGCCAAAGACAGGGGAGGGATTTATTGACTTTATTGGCCAGGTGCACAAAACTAAGGAGCAGTTTGGCCAGGACGGACCAATTACTGTTCACTGCAGGTGCGTGTGCATGTGTGTGTGTGTGTGCGTGTGTGTGAGAGAGAGAGAGAGCGAGTAAGTGTGTGTATTGACCAACACTTGCATTCTGCAGTGCCGGCGTGGGTCGTACGGGTGTGTTCATCACTCTGAGTATCGTATTGGAGAGGATGAGATATGAGGGAGTGGTGGATCTGTTCCAAACCATCAAAACACTGCGCACTCAGAGGCCAGCCATGGTACAGACCGAGGTAAGGAGAATGAGCTCCATGTCGCATACGTTCTGAGAAAGATGTCCCTGTGTTGAACTTCCTGAACCAGACACACATGTATACACATGTAGGTCCAGAATTATTTCATGAAAATGAATAATTGGGACCATTCAGGAAAAGTTTGTGGTGTCAGTCAGGCTGAAACACTAGGAGCACAAAGATTTCCATTTTCTTAAGTTGTGCTTATTTTGTGAAACCTCTTCCTGTAATATAGTGTAGATTTTAAATATCTACATGTGTGTGTGTGTGTGTGTGTGTGTGTGTGTGTGTGTGTGTGTGTGTTTGCAGGACCAGTATCAGCTGTGCTACCGAGCAGCTCTTGAGTACCTGGGCAGTTTTGATCACTATGCAACATAACCACTCGTCTGAAAACCTCCGGAAAGCCCTGAAACGCCCCTCAGGAGAGCAGGCGGATCATTCTGAGCTACAACACACACTCCACTGATTCAGTTTAGGGGTTCAAAGAGAGAGAGAGGGAGAGAGAGAGAGAGGACTGAGAGAGAAGAGAAAGTACAGGAAAATGTGAATGCTAAGCAGGGTGCTTACGACTCCTCCTAGTCCTGCATCCATTCCTCTTTCTGAACACCATAGTGCCGCTCTGGTGTCAATATTACTATAAAACATGTTATAGCATAATAATATCTCTGAATCCTGCTGAGACTGAAAATCTTACTAATTTTTTTTTTCTTTGAATCATTGTCATATTAATCATCATTACCATTATTATTATTATTATTATTATTATTATTATTATGACCATACAATATTCAACACAACTATGTAATTGTTGTCATTTATACTGGTATCTGTAATGGGTCTATTTTTATTCTTTTTGTATCCTTTTTATTTTTTTATATACATATTTTAAAGTAATCATTTATTATTTGATGATATTGTTATCACCATACGGTCCTATATGTTTAGTACATGGGCGTGTATTTTAACGCGCCCCGAACACACTGAGCTGCTGATCATTTCTTTGTTAGCATTACATAATATCTATGTAATAGCATTGTGTCATTTTAATGAGATTGGGATAACTCAGCGGGGGTGGGGGAGAACTTCTGTACACCTTTTCAACTTCTGGCACCTTTTTAGAACAAATTCTGTAAGTCCAACCTGATATTAAATGATGTGAATCCAGAGTCCGTGAACGTGATACATGAGATCTGGGAATGATACAGCTTATAAACTGCGAGTTTGTAGGGAACTAGGCCAAAACCCAGCAGACATGTCCATATGACAGACATGTACCATTCCTACGTTAAACGTTGGGTCAGCGATTTTTAAAGTCAAAACTCTTACTTTTTATTTTTTTTTGGTAATATTTGGTAAAACCCTTCTCACATCCAAGCAACTGCCTACAGAATTTTTCGGCGGGAATACTTAACAGATCTGCCGTATTTGTCTGGATTTACAGGGTCACAACAGGTAGCATTAGCTAGCTGTTGAGGATCCATTTTCACAAAGCTGTGGCCAACAGAGCAGAAGTGAAATCCAGCACATTTAGGCAGGAAAAAGGTCAAAGCACATTTGGTAATAAACATAAATATCCAAGGCAAGGGCTCAAACATGATATAGTATGAACAAACAAGGCTCTGTACTTACACAGCTGTAAGGCAAGACATTGCAATGTGTAAATGTACATGAACTTTACACAGACACACACACACACACACACATACATATATATAAAATATAGTAAAACCAGGACATAATCCAGAAGTGACTGTTAGAGGTCACACTAATATTCCAATGAGCACAAGACTTCCACTGGGAGGTAATGTGCTTCTTACGTTTTATCGCTGACTATAACTTTACAAACCAGTTAAAAATGTCCCAGATAACACTGAGGCTTCTGTGCAGAGCATCATCGCCATGTGCAGGCCTAACATGAAGTCTTCACTACACACCAAGCCCCGCCAACACACACACACGCACAACATGAACAGAGAGCAGTAATTGAAAACAAAGAATACAGCACAATTAATGCAACACACAATAAAGATAATTGCAGCAAGACATGGCAGTATGTTATGTTTGCCTTAGCGTGTACAAAATATTAGCAGGGTAATACAGTGTTTCATACTGTGCGGTTATCAGGATGATTTCTTGGGTGATTTTAAGCCACAGCATGGGACAATCTGCTGAAAGTACCGATCCTGAAGTACCCATGGTATTTTCACATACCGTAAGCATCATGTGCTCATATGTCACTGTGGCTCGGAAGGACAATATCACACCATAACCAAGAAGAATCACCGGCTAAAGGAACCTGAGTGCTTTCCTTCTCTGAAGGCTGAAAGTGAGGTGAATTTAAACACACAGGACAGCTCAACATTTGCTTCGGGATGTGAGAGGCTTCCTTCGACCTGTTGGACATGGTGTTTGTTTTCTATTTGTTAATAAAACCGAAGAGAAAGATGGGAAATATGTTCCAAATACCTTGATGTTAATAAAGTTGAATAATTGGGTTTTGTATATTGTTGGTTGTGACTCTTCTTGCGACTGGGTGGCGTGGTGCAAAATAACACCTCATGACCCCTGCAATGCAAGCACACTTACATAGTCCCCATGTTGCCAAGGGAACAGATGGTGTGCATGCTCTTGGCAGTTCTCTGTTGCCCCTCAGCCCAGGAGTGTGTCGTGTGTGCGTGTGTGTGTGTGTGTTTCTGATTGTCTGCTTTAAGCTTCCTGGAGATGGCATTTTAGTGTCCAATAGGTTTATTGTGTGCTTTGGTTATTCTCCAGCTGTAGAAAGAAGTCCTATTTTTGCTATTTGAACTACTTAACACATGCAACAGGTGTGTCTCAAATTATGTAAATAGCATATGAAATATTTTTGGGAGAAAATGCTCACACATGGCACCCCAAGATGTTTAATGACTGCATTTTTCTCTATATTTGCCAGCCCAGCTCATGTTCTGACAGACACTCAAACAAACCAATAGTGACCAAGAGCAGGTGATTCTTCCGCTTACACTTCCTGCTCAGATTTGTTTATCAGGAGGATTGTTGAGGAGTTGCCTAATTAAGTGTCTGGAACTGGTGGATTTGAAACAATGGACATGGCACAGACATTGACCATTTGCCAATTATGCAACGGCAAGATTGTCAGAGTGAAGAAACATATGACAAATTTGTTCAACCACCAAGCGAGCACCCCAGAAAGTATGCCAAAATCCAGATAACATGGGGAGCACATGTGAACAGCACCACAGCCATTGTGATTAATAATAATAATAATAATAATAATAATAATAAACAAATTGTGATACAATATTTTTGTCAGATCACTAAGAATGCCGGTCTGCTGAGGTTGCTTATGATGGACATTTTGAGAATTTGAATACTCATCACTTGTGTTCTTTATATGGCAATTTCATAATTCACATTTTTTCAAATTCTGAGAGTTAGAAAAACATAGCAGACAGAAGTTACTCTATATAAGGAATACTGCTTTTTTAATTAATGTCCTATATTTATGTCATAAACTTGGACAGAAGGTTGTGATAAGATCATTTAATATCAGCACATTCTAGAGAGGATCATCATGTCATTCATTTGTTATATTTTATTTAACTTCTGTAAAAAAAAACAAACAAAGAAGAAGATAATTTCAATTTGGAAGGATTCAGCACTCAAAAAACAGGTTATGTACATGCCACTGAATGGATGTTACATTTTTAGATGAAAATATTGATTAAAGGTATGGAGAGTTACCACAATGTGTGATTTTCAGAATTTTGGATGAGACAGACATCCATTATTTGGTGTTGCGCTTTATGACTCAAGTGTGAAACCAACAACTCAAGCAGACAACGCCCTGATCACAACATAGCTTACCCTGTGAGCAGCAGTAATAAAACACTATAAAAAATAACCCCTTTATTAGTTTTACAAGCTTATACCATAGCACTATTATATGTTCTAAAATGGATCAATTTTCCTGACACTAGTGCTGGATGCAAGGTAAATCCCAGCTTCTTCTTCTTCATCATCCTAGCATTAGTCCGGCATTGTATCATCTCATGCGACCATGGAATACCCCAACCGATGTGTCACTCCATCAGTCAGTCATTGGCACACTCACACCTATGGGCAATTTAGGGTAGCCAATCCACGTGCATGTCTTTGGACTGTGGGAGGAAACCGGAGCACCCGGAGGAAACCCACGCAGACACGGGGAGAACATGCAAACTCCACACAGAAAGGCACCCAGGTCGAATCTGGGGCTTGAACCCAGGACCTTCTTGCAGTGCTAACCACTAAGCCACCGTGCCGCCCTATACTCTTGCACTCGTGAACTAATTTGTATAGTTGCCTGGATGTATCACGCCATTAAACGGAACAACAAACTGTTAAAAAGCATGTGTCGTAAATGGATAAATAAAAAGAATTGTAATCATTAGCAAATCACTGTGGCAGAAGAGGAATAAAACCGGATGTTATTACAGGAGAATAATCTGCACTTTGACTTGGCCTTCATTACACCACCCCATCATGGATCATTTTCCTATTACAGCATGCCCTGTCATGCTTTATTACATTACACTACAGTATGCGCTTATTACATAATGTTAAATATATAACTGTAATTATATTATAGTTTTAAAATCAACATCAGGCCATTGATATTTATTTGTTTGTTTGTTTGCTTGTTTGCTTGCAACACCGTGTGGAAAAAAAAACTAATATAAGTAAAACTTTTTCAAATTTCACATCATTTAATAATACACAACAACAGTCTATAATCTGTCCACAGGGAGAGGGGATCATTTGAATGAACGCGTGTGATGAACAATAATAAAAAATACAAACGTAACCAGACCCGGGTCATTTCACTGACCAATCACAGCGGAGAGAGGATTCGCTGGGGGCGTGGCCTTGCCGGAGAAGCGGTGCAGAAGAATAACACTGCGCTGGGAAAGCATGGGGGAACGCCTTCTTCCATC
This sequence comes from Chrysichthys cranchii, assembly GCA_030068335.1. Taxonomy (NCBI): domain Eukaryota; kingdom Metazoa; phylum Chordata; class Actinopteri; order Siluriformes; family Claroteidae; genus Chrysichthys; species Chrysichthys cranchii. Next base: position 11,078,489 of record JAQMCW010000035.1, read on the forward strand.
TTTGTAAACAACTCGTCAGTGCGCGTGCGCGTGTCACAATAATGGAGGACAATCTTTTTCCGTCGTGAACTCAAACCCCGTGCACATTTGGACAATTTGGACAGAGCGTCGTGCAGCTAAGTGTCGAAAACCAGTAAGAGCATGTACGTTTCCCCCGCTTTGAGAAAGTTTAGTTTTGCCACAGACGTGCAAGAGCTAGCGCAAATATGGACACTGCACTGTTTTGCTAGCTAGCTAGCCTAACTAGCATTGCAGTAGTGCTGCTTTCTATCGCAATGTCAAGTCTCGGAGGTAAAACTCCGTTACAAGTTGTTTAACCCTTCGTACGGATACATTAGAACACTGAAGCATGCTAATATAACTCAACTTATCAGTTCCTAGTTAATTTGTTTTTCGGAACTTAAAGTTTGTTTTTGAAGTCAGCCAGCTAGTTGTAATGAATGTATCCGGGAATTAAACTTGGATTTGATGGGCTTGAAGGTGGACCAATCAGAGGCACAGGAGTGTTGCGTTAACCGGGATTTTGTCCAATCATGAGCAAAGGGCGGGACTTATTAGGTCAGCGACGGCGTTGTTAGCATGCATGCTAGCTACTTTCCTTGATGACAGTTAAATGACAGCGCTTGTTAATGGCTGGGGTTTTTATTGGAGGGTTTTATAAATGTGTTTCAACACAATTTTTCGGTGATTCGTTGCTAGTTTGTTTAATTTATTCGAGTTTTGAAGACTTTGAACTTTTACTGCGTTACGTTTCGACTTACGTTACTTAACAGTTGTGACCGAAATAAGTGATTTCTTCACGTTGTACAAAAATTATGATTTGTCCATGAAATTTTCAGGAAAAATTTCTTGTAGAGTCCATCAATCCATTCTTTCATAAAATGCATTTATTAGCATCGATTATGAAAGTGACAAATCACCAAGTAGAAAGCCGACAGCTAATTGGGAACGAGACATCTCATAGTCTGGGGCATCGTCCTCATCATTTTCTCCCTCTGTTCTAAATGGTTTTGTTCCAGTAAAAAAATACATTCGATAATGACACCCACATGGTGAGATTTACCTTTACAACAATGACAGAAATGTGTAAGGAAAACAAAACAAACTTCAGAAAGCTTCAGCAAAAGAAAATATCATTACCTTGATTATCTTGAGTAATTTGATTGTCGTCTAATTTCTAAACAATGTAAATAAAAACAATTGCATTCAATGATTCAGCTTTCAGGCTGTTTAAGGCTGTTAACTGAGCGAGATTGATGATGTGAAATTCCACATCACTGGCTGGCGGCCATTACAATTTACACCAAGCCCTATCTAGTTACCGGACGCCAAATTTTGCAGATAATAAAAACATATGTGCGAGTCATTCAAATGACTTAATATTTGGTATACTTGATCTCAGGTGTGTATTGTAACAGTCTGTTGGAGTTTGGATAAAGTCTGTACTCACCTTCTGCAAAATGATGTACTATTTTTACGAGCAAAATATTCAACATGTGACTGTAACGCTTTGGGAAATCCGATTTGGAAAATTCAAGAACGAGGTAATATTATTGGTTGTCCCCGATAAAGTTATCAACAGGAATACCGGAACTAACACTAATCCAGCCAATCTGAAATGATTTTACGGGGGATACCAGTGCACAAGCAGTAAAGTCTGAAAACAACTTCGGGGCACAGATTAGCGACCAGCGATTAGCGTAATACGCACATACCTAGTAATAATTTTGTACTTGGACAATGTTAAGACATTGCTCCTTCATTCTTAGCATAGTTGCTATTTTCTGTTATCTATTAGTGTAGAAAATCCAACTATATGAACCTAACGTTCATTAGTACATGCTGTAATTACACTCTAAGGTGTAATAAGGTGGTTCATACACTCTCTGTATTAACAGCTACAGCAATTCTGTGTGATGTTGTGCTTAACAATTGATTTCTTTTCTGATTTAAATCTTTCTTTTCGCTCTCAGGAGCAGGATGGCCTCAGACTCAGTAGCTCAGGCTCCTGGGTCAAGGATCATGACTTTCCACCCAACCAAGGAGGAATTCAGAGACTTCAGCCGCTACATTGCTTACATGGAGTCAAAGGGTGCTCACTTAGCTGGCATGGCGAAGGTTAGTGCTGCTCCAAGCTCTAAAGACACCATGCGCTTCTCTAACAGCCATGTTTCCCAACGCAGGTCAGGAAGCCCCCAAACCCACACACACCCCATCACGTGAACGCCTCTGGAAGACCTTTACATGCTGGCTGCATAATTTACAAACAGTTAAAATTGTAAATTCATCCAGGGAGTTTATTTTGTTTGGATACAAATGCTGCTTGCAGTCATGTATCGCTCTTAATAGCCACCATACCCTGTAGCCTGTCTTAATAGTTGATGTAACTGCTATTTAAAATGTCTTTACAATTTCAGCTGTATTCCTATTTTAAAATATTATTTGGTGTTTAAGGGTCTTGATGCCTTTTCAGGTAGTACACTGTGTCGTTGTAACAGGTTAGTTACGGCTGAACAACACTAAATAGTATCAGCATCGTGAATGCTGCCTATTCACAGCCAATTGACAAAGAGCACAGACAGACTTGTTTCTGCCGCAGGTTGTGCCTCCTAAGGACTGGAAGCCCCGCCGCACATATGATGACATTGATGACCTGGTCATTCCTGCTCCCATTCAGCAAGTGGTGACCGGTCAGTCCGGGCTTTTCACACAGTACAACATCCAGAAAAAGCCCATGACTGTGCGTGAATTTCGCAAGATTGCTAACACAGACAGGTGAAACTTTTCATACAGAATGTCACACAGACATTATTTATCTCAGCTGTTTAATTTACATAGTCATTAGGTAGTTCTTATATTTCAGTTACCTAGTCATTATTTATCTCATACTTGGGTCAAAAAGTAATTATTTATCTAGGATATTTCCAGCACAAACTTATAATTAATCTCTAACATTTCAGTAAAAAAATTAATTATTTATTATCAGCTATTTCAGGCACACAGTCAGTATCTATCTCAAATACTTTTCAATCACACAGTGGTTGTTCATCTCAGATACGTTAGAGTCAGATACTTAGAGAAACTTAAATCTGTAATTGACTTGACTCTGTTGCCCAGGATTTGCTTTTATCCCAGTAAGTTTACAGTTAGGCTATTATTGTCACTCAAAGGATATTCATCACAATTCGGATGCCATCTCTAATGCACATTTTAGTTTACCTTATTTAAGAATCTTCTTTCCTGCAGTCAGATGTTCACTGTTTTCTTGGTGCAGGTTCTGCAACCCCCGGTATGCAGATTTTGATGAGCTGGAGAGGAAGTACTGGAAGAACCTAACGTTTAATCCTCCACTCTATGGAGCAGATGTCAACGGAACTCTCTATGATCCAGTGAGTAACCAGGCTTTATGCTAGACAGTTTTCCCTAGACTGTATGTGTATTGTGTTAAAGAGCAATATGAAATCGGAAGAAAATGAAATGATCACTAGAAGCACTTGGAGCATGTATTAGAGCTCTAAGTGTATACTTACGATAAGACAGTTCTTTAGTCATATTTTATGACTGATTCTTTCAAAAGTAAACACAGTTTAACATAAAAAAAAGTTGAGCATGGCACCTCAGTACGTAGTTTGGGTTTTCATAGGTATAGCGTAAAAAAGATTTTTTTGATCGGTATATTTTGGAAGTAGACAGGGTGTGGGCCGATAAAAAAGACAATATCTAATCTAGTGCTGCCACGATTAGTCGACGTAATTGAATATGAAAATTCGTCGACGACAATTTTATTGGTCGACTAGTTGCCTATTTATTTTTGGTCTCAAATGGCTGATCTGAGTTTAGGTAATTCCCCTCCCCACCACTAGAGTTTGCTGTGCGCACCCTGCTGGCTAGGGTAAACGATGTTGACCAACGCTATCCACATGCGATTTACATGCGCGAGCAGCATAACACTTGTAACGCTATTGCAGTGCTTCTCAAATAGTGGGGCGCGCTTTTTTTTCTTATGCTTTTTAACCGTACTATGAGCATGCCCACGTGCGCGCACACAAACATAGAGCACAGAGCAGGAGAGAAGTGCAGAAAACAAACCCTTAAGAAAAATGAAAAAATATTTAACAGTTATGAAAAGAAAGGCGGAGAG
>JAQMCW010000035.1:11223338-11234203 GCA_030068335.1 Chrysichthys cranchii
CTTAAGCTCAGAATGGAATCATCTGGAATTTTCTTTTTGTTTAAAGACACAATAAACTTAGTGTATGTATACTTCTGGCTTTGAAGAAAGTGATAAAAAATAAATAAATAAAAATTCTCCCTCGCTCGATTCTGACATTCTAATAAATGCAAACAATATGTTAATATTCATTGATCTAAACCAGACAAATTTTACTCTGATTTAATGTTTGACAGTAAAGGGAAATTTTTTTTTGTTTTTTTCTGAAGTGTATGTGAATATGTGGTTTCAACTGTACATTAGATCTAACTAATGTTTCAGAGCATCATGAGAAACTAGCAGAGGCATCAGATGTTTCCTCTCCCATATGAGGAAATTACAACTCCAAACACATGTACATGAAGATCATACAGGACATTTAGGACATTGAGAAACACTGAGACTTCACTACTCTTCACTTGAACTTTTACCTTTGACTGAAAGAACAGTGTGCCATCTGATGTAATGATTTCTAATCTGGTGGAAGGGTTTCTTTTTTGAGTCTGGTTCTGCTCAAGGTTTCTTTCTCATGTTGTCTCAGGGAATTTTCCTTCTCAGTGTCACCTTCTTGCTCACAAAGAATCTGAATCTACTTCTACATTGAGTTGATGCTTTAAAAGTAACTTGAAACAAAGTTAGTCTATATACAACTATTCTATCTTGAACTAGTGGAAGCAGACACTTAAAACCTCACACATGAAGTCCTTTAAGGTTGTTTAAATTTAAATTTGTTTGTGTTCATATGCTTTCTTAAGGTGAATATAGGAAGAATCAGGAAAACAGGGGTGTCTCTTCTCAGTGATTAAAGATGTAGTAGAGCTTAATGTTTCACCTTAATGTGCATGCAGTGATGTTGCCCATCGTCTTCTTCTGGCCAGGGGTCACGTCACAAGATGAAGGAATTTCATCCCAGTTCTCAGAAGCTGGAGACTTAAAGTAAAGCAAGCCAAAAATGCAATATTGAGAATGCATTGCAGATTGTTAAATGTGTTTTCAGATTTGACCCAAATACTTTTCAGTCTGCACTCAGGACTGATTCTGGGCTAGTCTGGGGGAAGGTCTGCAGGTTTAATTTGATATAGAAGAAGTCATTGTTATTGCAGGAAAAATTACTAAAAATGCTTGTCCATGCAGGCACAAGACATTCAAATGCTGCTGATGGAATTAATTTACTTTCTCATCACTGATCAACTGTTCGAATAAATGTATATGTATATATGTATATGTACAATGCCATGAAAAAGAATTCATTCCCTTCCTGAATTCCTCCATTTTTGTTTATTAACAACACTTAACTGTTTCTGATCTCCAAATAAATTTAGTGTAAGACAAAAGACAACCTGAGTAAATACAATACACAGTTATCAAATGATCTTGTGACTGAACAAAATCTCCCCAAAACCTATTTCACCTGTGTGAAAAAGTAATTGCCCCTAAGCATAAATGGTATTTTATCATATGCAAAAAAAAAAACCCCACGATTGCAGTGTTGCATATACAACATGTTTAGATATTATCTCTACCCATCGACTATAAATAATTTATACTGTCAAAGCCTCCATCAGGTTGTTTTCACCAAAATGTCAAGCCACTGCTTGATATGACATGATAGATTAATTGAGTGATGAGTGATGAGTGAATTTGCCAATTCAAGTGAAATTGAGATGGTGAATTCTCAAGTTCATGCAAAAGAAAACCATGTGAGTGATTTCAACGTGGAAAATGTTTGGTACATGGCATTCTCTAGAGAAGACGGAGTTACAAAAAAGTTTAACCAACATGGCGGAGGCTACATGTAGCATGAAAACACTGTGTTGCACTGCATGTCGATTTAAGTGGTGCACCTAAAACTTGTGCTGGTTTAATTTAAGGGAAATTCAAACTGGAGCCCTGCTGTTGAATTATAATTTATGTATGTTTGTTGCTTTTTGTGTTTGGAAAATCAAGTTTTTAAGTGATTGATTTTTCAAATTTATATAACTTTCTACTCTGACTCACTACCCAGTTCTTGAGGGTCACTGAAAGATTTTATACTGTTTTAGTATTTATAGTTCCCTTTGGCTTTATTTAATTATTTTGAAATTCTTTGGATAATTCTTTTCAAATAATAATAATAATAATAATAATAATAATAATAATAAATCTTACAGTAAATATTTATATTAAATTTAGTCAGGTAGGTATGTTAACAATTTGTATGCTTGTCCTATAATTTAACTGAGAATTACCAGAGAGCAGAGCTGTTACTTATATTTAATAATTGAGAGAAAGGCAGAAGATGTACCCATACTGGTTGATAGTTGTTGTGTGAGAGAGAAGTGCTAGCTCTGCAAATTGGCAAATCACTATTGGAAAAAAATGACAAGGTAAACATTAGGCTTTATAAACTGATGAGTTACCCAGTGTCCTTAGCAAAGTGAGGAATCTTCAAGTATAATGGGGAAAATGTAGAAGTCCATTATTACTATATTTAGGAAACATGATGCAGGTTTGATGTGGTTGACTTTTCACCAAAATGCAGGAGTTGCTGAGGAAAAAGTGAGAATTTTTATCCAAGTTTTCTTTTCTAAAAATATTAAAACACAAATGGCCTATATAAAATGAGACAAATTGAGAAATTGCACAGAAAATTGTATATTGTATATATAATATAAAGACTAATAACACACTATCCATACACACACACTCACACACACGCACGCACACAACTATGTTTACTGCATATCGTATATATACCGCATATTGTATATATAATATAAAGACTAATAACACACACACACACACACACACACACACACACACACACACACACACACACACACACACACACACACACACAGAGATAATACTCATGCTGAACATTTCCTGTTGGCTCTAAAGGGTGGAGTGTCCTGCCTTGGGTGTTTTTTCCCCCCTTTGTTCTAACTAACACCAGACAGTGTGTGTTCAGATACTTGTACATTATTCTCTGTGTGTGATTTAGATGTATATGGAAGGTAAGTTGGTCTACAGAGGCCATCGGTTTCAAGGGAAGCGACTTCAGCTCAGATTTCTTAAGCCCAGGGAGATTTCAGTAAAAACTTCACATTCCCCAGAAACTAAAATCAGGGGTAAGTTGGCATAGTCACTAATGCCTACTGTACATAGTCTGTTGCTCACCCTCCTCCCTCTTCCGTTTTCTATTTTCAGATATGCTCATGTAGCATTACAGCAATAAAGGGTGACTGGACAGTGCCAGGGGGCTAAATATCATCTACAAGTAAATGATGTATGCTCATTTAATGTAAAAGTGTAGTATGTTCCTAAGAGCAAGAGGACAGTGATCCAAGGACGTCTACTAACTATAACTCTGTATGAGAGAGAAAGACACATAAATCAAAACAGATAGACATTTCTATATATATATAAAAAAAAAGAACAAGACACTTGCATTATTTAAGTATTTCCCTCTGAATGATCGCTTAAAGGTATATACAGGAGAGGAGTAAAGAAATTAAATTCAATTTGTACAAATTTTTACCAATTCTCTCACAAAACAGCTTAATAGAAATCCAGTTATAGATTTATAGTTGGATGCCTAACAAGCAAGCCAAAGGTAACAGTGGGGGAAAAACTCCCTGAGATGATCTGAGGGACTAAAAGTGAACTTACTATGCAGTTATAGCTCACATAGAATGTATTTAAGTGGGGTCCATCCCAGGGCTCTCGTGAGGGTTCTAGATTTAACCTTTTTTTTTAAAAAAAAAATTGGTTTGATTTGAATCAGACAAGATGGGAATTGAGGATTTTTCTTTAGGTTCCTTTAGGCTTATCATTTTTTATATATCAATCCTAGAAGCATTTTTTTCTGTGAATAACAGGAAGAAAATTCACACAAGAACAGACAAAATCAGAAGCACCTTGTTTGGGCTCCCAACCCCAGGGTCTGGCTGTTTATGAAAAAGAAAGGAGACATTAGAGTATTAGTACAGGTTTATAATAACCAGTTTTAATGCTGTAAGACACTAAACATGTGGGCCGGTTCTGTAATCTAAACTTGTTTATTCTGTAACATAAGTCTGCTGTATAAATTTTAGTAGTAAGGCCAGTGAGAAATGAGAGAGAAAGAGAGAGGCTAAACTGAAAAACTAGCAAAGTGAACTAGCAAACTTTCCACAATAGAAAATAACTTTTACATCTAGGCTATGAGAAAAAGTCTAGAAATTTTGGATTTAGGCCTACATTATTAGCGCCAACATGGGAGGAAAACTGTAACACCACAATAAGGCAACTATTGTCTATTATGTTTTGCTGAGTGAATACAACCGGACAGCATAACTGTTCCTGTTTACAGATTTATGATGTGTCCAGCAGCTGTTTAAAATACACTTTTACATGTGTTTGGTGTGGAAAAGGATTCAGTTAGCTTAATACTAAAAAAAATTCTTTTGGTTATTTAGCTTAATAATTAGCTACAATTCGCTTAATAATTAGCTATGCACTTCTCACCATAAACAGAGCTGCAGTAAAAAAAAAAAACAGTGAGCATATCCATATCACAGAACATTTCAACTAATGCTGATGTAAGAAACACACAACAAAGCCTGTTCAACCTCAGACGCATTAAGAGATTCTGTCCGAGACCCAGAATCCTCCAGCTGTTCTATAACTGCACATACTAACTGGTGTCATTGGTGGTTTGAGAAATGCACTGCTCTTGACTGTGAAAACCAAGAGAGGGAATGAACTACACACATGAGCTTCTCTCCCTCCAGGACATTTACGCCAGATGGTCACTGAGGATGTCCTGGAGGATTATCAAAGACCCCAGCCACTCAAAATACAGCCTTTTCACACAACTGCCTTCTGTCAGATGGGTCTGGAGCATTGGGGCATGCAGAAACCGACTTCAGACAGGCCATAAGACTGCTAACTATTTGGATATTAAAAGAAAACTCCATCCTGATCGCAATATGAAAATAGTGGTGATGTGCTTAGTGATGGTGGTGCTAATGTGTTGGCTGGTCCTCCACTTTTGTTAGACTTTTGCTAGTGCATTTACTGTGCCATTTAATCTGAGAAAAGTTTATAACAATCTTAAAATTAATGAATAAATGAAGGGTCAGGTTTCAGCATTAGGAAAAAACAACAACAACAACCACAACAACAACCATTTGTAGTTCAAGTTTCAGGATGTCGTTCAGCTGTATTATGCACATGCGCTGAGTTACGCAAACTAACCTTGTTGAACCATGATCCTTAATTTGTGACATTTTTATAAAATGATTTAATTATATGCATGTGTACATGACATTAATTAACTTTTTGATTTTTTTTAGCTTATTTGTTACAGCAATACATATCTTATGCATCTTTTATATCTTATGTATCTGTGTGCCTAATACATGTATGTAATATATTCACCATGGCAGTTTTATAATTTTATGAATAAAATTGCCCGTGCATGTGTTATTTTTCTTACATTTGAGCTTTTTTTGGGTTGAGCTTCCTGTTTCATGCTAACTACATCCTCTTAACATGATGTCACTTGAAGTTATTTTTACCAAGCAGTTCCACTCAGTGTTGCCAATTTAGAGACTTCATCACCACAGTTGGGGACTTTTTCGATTCCTTTAGCAACTTTAATTAAAAAAAAAAAGTTTAGCAATAAATCTAGTGACTTTTTAAGCACACATTAGTGAAGTGACTGGCTTAAACTTAACACAGCTCTACAACTCACATCACAGCCGCTGTTATACAAGAAGCAGGTTTACGCGACTCACCATCAGTGTGTAACATCTTACTGTATTGCTCTTGCGACCAATCACTGATAACCATCATCCCCCCAGAACCAATCACTGATCAACCCTGTTTGTCCCACCCTTTTGCCTCTTTGTTCTTTGCATTAAACAATCTTTTTGAAGATTAAGCACAAAAAGCAAGTAAACATGGTACCTGTGTGGCCGCTCACTGTCAATGCTTCTGTTTGTATGCGTTAAGGATAGACAGTTTAGCATCCTGAAAATTCATAAAAGTTTCATTCATAGCGCCATGACCAAAGATGACTTCTTTCCATAAGAAACAAAAAAAACAATGGTTTATGCTTTTCTATTTTAATAAAAGCTCCATTGTTATACTCTAAGTGTATGTGATATTCATTCTTCATGTACCCTTATTTGTAATTAGCCATTGTCCACAATGAATAACTAGTATGCAAATGAGCTTGTGATGTCACCAAGCAACTCTCTGAACTTGCTATAGCTACTTTCCCCTGAAAACTGTTTGCAACACACTGCAAGGGATCAGTAATATTAATTAGCTTTCACTTATCAGGTCAGAAAATCAATGCTGCTAAGTTTAACTGTCCCATTTTACCAGATGCCCCGTTAGCTGCGTTCAACCTGCTTTTTTTTTTTAATCTTTATGTAAACTGAAGTGTGACAATAAATCTTCACTGATGTTATTCCTACAACAATTTCAAATATATAAGATCTAAAATTAACAACCTAAAGAGTTTGTTTCCGTGCTGTTATTAAGGCAGACATGTCCTAGCTTGCTATTTTTGCCGGTTATCTGGCGACTTTTCCTCAGGAAGCTCAGAGAGACAGGCGCCTCCCATCACACTCCCAGTCTCACCACCGCTATATCACACTCTGCTGCTCAGTGTGCTATATGAGAAAGGCTCTCTTCCACCTGTTAAACCTTAGGACACCTATTTCTATGTCTCTAATTGTGTCTATGGATTAATCTTTACCTCTAAGTTGTGTATGGAACCAGTGCTTCAGTAGGATACCATCAAATCATGTGGAAAATATGAGTGCAGGTATGTTTTTTTAATTATGTAAAAAACAGTATTGCGCTATCCATAGCAAGGTTTCTTGTTTGTTTTTTCTCCATTTCTTTTATAACTATAGCTTATTATTGCTTGTAAATTTGCCACATATTTTAAGGTGTGTATGGGAATGTAGGGAACCAGTTTGTCTTTAACATAGAGGTCTATTTCTGCAAAGTAGCTTATAAAACGTACAAAATTTTTGATTTATTTATGTTCTAATTTATGTATCTGTTTATGCATTTGTATGTATTTATGATCTGCTGCTGGAAAACGCTCATTTAAATGGCTAAAACTGGTGCATAAACAGAGTGCCTTATGGAGATCCTGGTGGATTTGTTTTACATTTAATGTATTTCAGATGTTTTGAGATATTTATCTTAACTGAATCAAAACTGAATTGATGGATTTTTGTTGCCCAGAAGTTTAGGTTTGTGACTCAAAAATACAATCAAGATGTGAGATTTACAGGGTTTATTATTTAGTAATCGGACTTTAATGAAACGATCCATCTGATCTTTTTTCCCCTCTGTACTAATAAACTGGTACCTTTGATTGATAATACTTTTTTAAAATTAATAAAAAACTATGGAATGTTTAATCAGTAGAATTCTTTGTTTGTTTATAAGCAGTGTTTATACTGTATCGTCTCCTGTATGTTTCAGAATTACGGGAACATTACATGAATCCCAAATCCCAGATCCCAGCCCAGTGTCATCCCACTAGGCACGTTGGACACCCAATGCCTGGAAAATGCTTCCAGAATCAGGGATGTAAACCATCTATTTTCTCCAAAGCAAGATCAAACCCAAAACAGGGTCACGGTTTAAATAATTACCTAAAGAGACACACTAAACAAAACCTAAGGCCTTCCAGTTCAGAACGGCACATACTGAAAAACCATAGGAAGGAGGTACAGACACAATGGAAGGAATCCAGACTGACAGAGGATGTGGAGCAAAAACTATGGAAAGACATAAAATGTAAAGAGGGGACTACGCAGTGGGAGGACCTTACACAAGTGGATCAGGAAGAACAGGACAATATACTTGAACAGTTGGGCTGTGGAGAGGAGCTGGCACAGGGAAATGCGCTGGATTGGCAGGTAGATATAGAACAGAGGGAGAGATTTATTTTACATGAAGTTCACGGCTCAGTGAAGCTTCTCACGGACTCCTACAGTAAAGTAGAGGAGGAAATCCAAGAAGTGGAGGGTCAGCTACATATGGAAGAAGAAAGGAAGGACGTTGGTGTGAATGGTAAAACAAGATCACTTATGACACCTGTTGATTCCATGCTCTCATCTACATACTCCTTTCATAAGCAAATAATGCACAAAGATGGAATAAACCAAAAGAAATCTCAGACACCTGTAATATTGTCTGACAAAACATATGCTAATGATATGTTCACTGATCAAAAACTTCTAAATGGATTTTACGCAAATGATATTTACTTAAATGGACTCAGCACTGATTCTTTGATCCCAGGCAGAGCTGACATAGTCACCATATTCCCGGAGGTTTGTGATGCAGGGGAGGCATTAGCAGATGCTGATGGCTTTTCAGAGTGTGATCTCTTTGAACACGTTGAACCCTCTTGGAGGTCAGGGGTTGAAGATGTGGGTGACTGTGGAGATACACTAATGCTGTCTGTAGCAGAGCACTCTGAAAACTCAAGTGGGTCACTATCCACATTTGGGGAGGAGGGCAGTGAGGTGGTACAGGAACAGGAACATAAGCAGGTGATGAAAAACCTTTCATTGTGCAGAAATTCCCATTCAGATCCAACAGTTTATCCACGATCTGAGAGACAAGCTGAAATACTCTCTGAGTTGTCTGATCATTGCTCCTCTTCTTTCTGTTCATCTGAATCTGAGATGACCTCAGATGAAGTGGAAAGTACTGAGACCAGGCAAAATCATGAAAATGCTCAAGATGGGCCAGAAACTGAACAAGCTGAGTTCAAAGCAGTGGACACCAATACAACTTCCATACCAAGCATCTCTTCCATTGTTTCTGTACAAACAGAAGAGGAAAAATCACAGCAGATGAAAGAGGACTATCATGATGGACAAGATTTTGAAAAAAAAGACATTCTATGTGATAAGACTCTTATGGCATCAAAGATTTTAGAAGAGCATTTATATGAAGAAACTGAACCAAAGTACCAAACTAAGGACTTTTTGCAGAGCAGGAAGTATTTAATGACGCGTTCCATATCCGTGGAAACCCCCAGACTGGATTCATTGAGTACCACAATATCAGGAAAAGGACGTTTAATGCTACACCCACAGTCATACTACGCTCGACATAATTACCTTGGTGATAGTTTGCCTGCTTTAACTGGTTCATTAGAATGTCTCTCACCAGGAAGTCCTTGCCCTCGTGCTGTGGACATACCACCTCCTTTTGAGCTGTCTTCCATCACAAGACGACCAATCCGAAAGAGTACACCTGCTCTGCCAAGTGATGTGTCCGCCTGCAATAGGAAACTTGACTTTGGCCTTAAACGCTACTTCTTACCATTACGGTTTCTGAGGAAAACGGAAAGAAGGACAGATAGTCGCTCAGGGTCATCTAGATCCTCGTCAGAATCAAGTCCGCAGGGCTCTTGCCGGAAATTAAATTTAATAAGGCAATGTACAGAAAGCCCTGAGATTCACAGGGCTCATGACAGTTCAGTACCATCATCCCCATCTTCTCTTCGTTTACACAAGAACATGCACAGACCAGGTGCAAGCACTCCTTTGAATGACAATTTTAGGTCAGCTAGTCCCAACTCATGGGATATGTTAAGGGTGGAATCAGATGACTTGATCCACTCCCTTTTTGTACAACCCTTCCCCCTTTCCAAACCTCGGTCTTTCTCTTCCCCCAATGTGGACTCATCAATTTATGAGAATGTTTTAAACACAAGTCCCCATTATGAAAATGTGCACGTCCGCCTCTTATCGCCCTCCAATCAGAATCAACGAAACCAGAATTCAGCTAATGACACTGATGGCTACGTGGATATGAACAGCCTACCGAATTTTCAGAACAAAAGCTCAGCAAATGAGCAAGAGACGGAGAGGTACATCTCTAGACCTTTTTAGCAAAATCTGTTCAGGAATTTAGTTCGTGTGTCGAGTTGTTCACCATCCAATGCGTTTGCGAGCCGAGGGTCCACTGTACGAATTTTAGTTCAAATTTAGTGACAAAACTACTTTGGGAATTTGGATTGGGTTCCAGAATGGTGCAACAAAAAAGCGCTCGCCATTTCACAAATCACAAGTCTGAATCCCAACAAGGCCACAGCCATCCATCGCTGGGAGTCAAGGGACCAAGATTGGCCTCCCTGGGCGGATGGGATGGCATACTCTTTTGCCACTGTCTAACACAGTGCCAACTGTAGGTGTCTATGAGCTCACATATGTGGAAGAGAGTGGATAACACTTTCCACTGAGTGTTTTTTACGATGCCCTTTGATGCTGCATGAGCAGCAGTTCAAAAAGATGTAGTGGGCTGGCTTCAAATATTTTGAAGGAAGCATGTGTTAGCTTTCACCCTCCTTGGATGGTAGCTGTCGTATAATAGGGGAAAGTTGGTTGGTGGGTGGGAATAGCCTTATTACCAATTTTGGGAGAAAATGGTACATAATAATCCTAGAGCCTAGGTCAATCAGTCCATTAAATTTGTGTGCATGTCTTTAAATACTTCCAGCTGTATGTGTATGTATGTATGTCTGTATGTATGTATGAATGTATGTTGACATTCTGTTCTATTCTTTAGTGCTTATACGATTTGCTCTCCTATGGTGAGGTCAGATGGAACAATGAGTGTATCTGTAGGTGCAGTGTGTACAAACGAGGTGGAGAAAAAAGCACCTGAAAGACCGGTAAGCCCAGCATAGGAGCCTATATGTGGATCTAAATACAGTGATACCTGTATCCACGAGCGTAATTGGTTTGAAGACAAAGCTCGTGGGTACAATTTCTCATGGGTACAAACAATTTTTCCCATAAGGAATAATGGGAAAGGGATTAATTGGTTTT
>JAQMCW010000035.1:11234303-11236803 GCA_030068335.1 Chrysichthys cranchii
CGAGATTTTATTAAATAAAAATGCTCGTGACTCAAGTTACTCGTGGCCTCAGACGCTCATGGGTACAGGGAACACTGTATGTGTCTACGTTTTAAAAGGTGAATTTTAACCAATGTATTTTTTTTTCCTGATTACAGACAGTTAATTGTTCTAGAGCATTTTACACTGTGAAAGAGCTGCTGGACAGTGAGACGCAGTGAGTACAATTATTTCAACAATTAGACATAGGAACAACAACATTTTTGAAGACGTCAAAAGACGTAGCGGTATATAAGAAAAGTGGAGCTAGGAAGTTGCCATAGTATTTGAGAATAGAAAATAGCCAGTCCTGTGTAGGCCACTCTTGCAGGATGGGGTGGGCTGAGGAACATCTGAAAACATCTGTAATTATCTGCATTCACAGAATTAAGGCAACACTGCAAAAATAGGAAGGCTAAATTACAACAGACCAAGTCCATGAGCAACATTAGGGATGAGCATGTGGTTGGCAGTTATTTCTATGTTGGTTTGTTAAATTTTATGGAGGGAAGGAATAATTCAAATATTCATAGTTCAAACAAGCAAGATAAGAATAATGGATGATAACGCTGTTATCGAGTTATGGGCAAATAATTTTAAGTTCGTGTCTGTGAGGAAAGTGGAGACAAATATTAGATTTATGTCACTTTAATTATGTTGTATAAACACATCTGCTCAAGTGAATTGGATGTTCAAACACAAATCTGTCTTACCTTCACAGAAAAGTCCATAATTCTGTATTTCTTTGCTGCCAGTGTACTTACCTTAAATGTTTATTATGCTTAAACCCAATGAAGCTTTATCAAGTGTCTTTTATCTTTCTCTTCGTTTCACTTTTTAAGGCATGTAAAGACTTTAAAGCTTCTAAATGAGGTATGTACTCTGGATATAGTATACACTAAGCCTGAGGCAGTGTATAATAGATATGATTGCACTGTTTAAAAGCATTGCTTATGCTCCAATTTAAGTACATTTAGAGTATTTAATTTTAGTTATTGCATCAATGGGAAAAACATCATCTTGACCATGTCTTTTCAGATTTAGGACAAATAATGTACCTTGTGTGCATCAGCAGAATTTACACAGTTTATCTGCATTCTTCAAAATACAGACTGTAGGTGCAGATGAGCAGCTGATGAAACTCTGGAGGGATTTACCTGCAATTTGTTCCCTCCACCAAGACCTCCAGGCTCAACTGGAAAGTCGCATTAAAGAGTGGTGAGACACTCAAGTCACAAATCCATATGCATGTGCATCACATCAACTCTTTCTAAACAATCCATGCTTTTCTGTCTCAGGGATCAGAAGGAAGGCACTGCTGACATTCTCTTGGCCAAGAAAGCCGAATTTTCAGTTTTCTCTTCCTTTATTTGCCAGCATGACTCCAAAGTGAGGACTATGGAGCAGATGGAGAACACAGTAAGATATCACACATGTCTTTAGTTCTCCTGCACTTTTAAAGAGACATTGCCAAACCCAGGACCTACTGATTACACAAGAACAAATGACTGTACAGTATATGGCTGTTCATCTTATTATTATCTCACGTATCAGGCCAATGTCACAAAGAAGCTTTACAGAAATCTGTAAAATTAGAAGAAATATATTGCTATCTGTATGTCCAAGGTTAACCTAAATGTCAATGTTTACAATGAGTGAAATTATCTAATATGAAATTTAAAAAATTAACTATTGAAACATTTTGTAGTCGCCCATTATCAATTTTTGAATCAAAGCACATGGCATATGAATTTCACCCTTTACTGCAAGCCAGCTAAAGCAATACTGTACCTGTGAGTTTGACTAGTTGAGAACTAGATAAAGTGACATAGAGAGACAGAGAGACCTATACATAGATTGGTTATGGATTAGGTCACTAAATATTCACCAAGATACTGTAGACTTATACCTGATATTATTGTAATTATTAAGACTATGATCAAATATGCAGTGATGCTCTTACTAAACATTCTTTCAACGCGCTTACCGGTTACTGGTTGACATTATAGTAAATGTTTGTAGAAGATACTTATAATCCCACTATCTGTGTTTCCTTTTGTGTCTAGCTCTAGGTTTCTTCCTCATGATATCTCAGGGAGTTTTTCCTTGTCAGTGCTTGCCCATTAGTGATGAAATTCCAATTCCAATAACCTGGATTTCTGTAAAGCAGTTTTGTGACAATCCTTATTGTTATTGCTGTTGTGCTATACAAATACAACCAAATTGAATCGAATCAAACTGGATCAAATCGAAGTGATAAGTGGACCTGCCTTATTTAGCACATTGAAAGGAGACAAGAACTAAATTTTGAGATATTAAAAACAGGTCCCTCTGCCTCCTGAGAAACCTTCACATATTGGACATGTAATAAATAGAAAAAGACCACATCTCACTACAATAACTCACGGAGGGTTGCCAAACAGTGCAAGTGCTGTTATTGCCAAAATGTGCTTAGAGCCATTAAACACAATGTAGATGTGTA
>JAQMCW010000035.1:11241803-11244796 GCA_030068335.1 Chrysichthys cranchii
ACAAGAGTGTGTTTGTTAGATCTTCAGCACTAAACATGAAAAAAAAAAAACACTACTGAACATTCTTTGAGTTTATTTGAAAGCTATTTGAGGGCATTACAAATAAAAAGATTCTTTCCATCCAAGAAATGTGATATATTAACTAAAATGTTTTCCAAAAGCAGAATCTCCTCAGGTATCATAACAGATGGCTGTTATAGAAAACTAAAAAGCTCATGTAGGCCAAGTTTTTGCCAATTAGCACTTAGCAACTCTGTTCTCTGTTGGCTGGATGTGTGAAAGGCCTTTATCACACCTCCCATTAACACACAAACTCTATACACACTCTGTATTTGTGAAGCAGGGAATTTTATGCTGCACCAGAGATAACTGTAATTGGAATGCAGTCTGGATGGTGATCTGATTTGTCTGATTGATGGTGGAGGTGTAGATGCTACCTGACCACAGTCAGACGTGTGAAACATCAACAGTGCTCTGTTAAATATGTGAGTGTTTTGGGTGCTTGAAGGTGCTACGGTGGTGTTGGCTTGTTGAATAAAGTGTGGGAAAAGTGACACCCACTCAACAACAGCTACTGTGCATGGTTTTTGTATCGTAAATGATACAACGGGTAGTATTTTACAGTTGTCTAACTGTTACACTGAGGAACTGATTGAGAATCAGTAATAGGAACAGTAGGTAAAGCCATTTAATTCATCTAAAAGACTAGAAATAGGTATTGATACTTCACCAGCATTACGTTAGGCCAGTGCTTCTCACAGTGGAGTCCGGGGAGACACCAAAGGATCTGTGAAGTAATTTGATCATGCATGGGGTTTGTGATTTTGTTTTTAATTGTTGTGTGGTTGATCAAAATACTGAGTTCTTATAGTTATTAGGTTATTTGATTGCTCACTAATGAGGTTAATCCAAATCTCAATAACCCAAAGCAAGTAGCCTGGATGAGGAACTGTTAGATTGAACTGACAAAAATAGCATATTTATATTTATAATTATAATTCACATTGGGATAGAGATTGGGATACACCTAGTAAAACTATGATGTGACAGAGATGATGATTCCCCTGCATTCAATTTTTCCTATTTTGGATCATGCCACAGGATATCAAAACACATACAGAAAAATACACACTTGTCTGGAATATTAAAGTTGCATGAATCCTTTAGTCTCTGGTTTGCTTACTTGGTGGAGCTTTCTTTGAGATCAGTATCAAAAGATATTGTGCTAATGATTAACGAATGATATATTGTGCTACACGCCTGGAGAATGCAAAACAGCTGATAGCTGAACAAAGCCAAGAGCTCAGAAAGTTAATCAGCGATAAGAGTAACTTTAAAGATACAACATTACAAAGCGCTTTTATACTCCAGATTTCACAACTTTCTTTAAAACAGGCAAATTAAATATCCATAAATTCTGGAATTTATAAAATGTCATCTGTGGATAGTGGTAGCTCAGTGGTTAAGATCTTGGACTACTGTTTGGAAGGTTGTGAGTTCATCGCCATGCTGTCAGTGTTGGGCCCTTGAGCAAGGCCCTTAACCTCAAGTGCTCAGTTGTATAAATGAGAGATGTAAGTTGCTCCGAATAAGGGTGTCTGCCAAATGAACATAATGTAATGTATCATTGTATGAACAATATTGTTATTCTTGGATACTGGAGTTTTGCATTTTATTACAATTCACCCACTACTGGCAAATAAATGTAAGGCTATAAGTTACTGTAAGCCTATATTTGTCTTACAGTTGACGCTAGACAGTCAGCATCAAACGTATGTCATGCTAATTAGCGATATAGTTACACCATTTCTGGTTTGATCTAGATTTTTTTCTTTAAAGAAAACGTGCCACACATTTTGTACAGTTGTACTCTGGGACACTTTATCACTGAGATCATTAATAACCTGAATTAATCGAGACTAGGTTTCTGACAGCAGATTTCTTCTTCAGGGTGCGGAGAAATCAGGGTTATGTCTCGGGGAGAATGCGCCGCCTCTGGTCTCTGTTTCCCAGGTAGCAGTGTGTATGAACTGCCCTGTCCATTTCAGCCTCACACATCGAAGGCATCACTGCCATGCCTGTGGGAAGGTGATTACACATACAAAAATACACACATACTTCAACAACATAGTTCACCAGATGGAGTTAACATTTTCTTTACGTCTCATTGGTCACAGGTTGTGTGCAGAGACTGCTGCAGGAATAAAGTCCCCCTGAAATACATGAAGAACAGACGAGCCAAAGTGTGTGATAAATGCTACAGTGAGCTTTGCAAGAATGGTAAGTTTCTGTGTGTGCAGTGGGGAATTAAAAAATCTAAAGGAAAACATTATGAAGGCCAGTAACCACAACATGTCTATAAACAACAAAATGGTTGGGTTTAACCGTTCTGGTGCGATGGTGGAAGTGTCTATGCTTAGCTGATGGCTGTGGAATCTGTGATATATAAAGTGAATTGACTGATTTGGAATTTATCAATGAATAAAAAGTTAACTGGCTTAACCTTTCACACACATGTATGTATTCAGAAGGTGATGTTGCTCCGATAATGGAAAGCTCCAGTCGGCCACTGTCTGCCGTTTTCCAGAACATTCACCCAAGCAGTCTGTGGAGGAGTCGCAGAGGCCACTTATCCTTTAACCAGGTAACCTTTCACAGATCTGTATCTAAGTCTGTTCATGATTTATATTCAGAGGTTAAGAATGCCATGTTAAAACCCCTTTTGCGTGCACATATTTACACTCAAAACAAGTTATACTTGTACTGTATTTGAATTAATTGAAAACAACATAAAATGATTTTTTGTTTCTAGAGGAATCGAGACATTCATTAAGTACTATAACACTTGGTTATAGCCAGTGGTTAAATTGGCTTTTGTAAGGAGGGGGAGCCCTTCACTCACAGTGGTCAATATCGCACATCAATTCACATATTGATAACTTATTAACCATCAGTCACCATCAATCTACACTGTAATTTGTAAAACTTATTCA
>JAQMCW010000035.1:11270863-11289327 GCA_030068335.1 Chrysichthys cranchii
CACACACACACACACACACACACACACACACGCATACACACACACACACACACACACACAAAAAACCAACCACACATACACACACATATCAATACACCCACTCACACCTAGGGGCAGTTTAGCGTAACCTATCTGCATGTTTTGGACAAATGTGGAAATGTTTTCTAGCCTTGATAAATCTGGGCAGTCTGCCTGCAAAGATAAAAAGGCCAAACAAAACTGTACGTTAGCTGTTTGTAACTGTCTGCTAATACCTAAAGGCATTTAAATTTATTTATTTATTTATTTATTTGCTGTGCTTTTGCCTTGCCATCTCAAAAGGTTAGCAATATTATGCATCTATTGAAAAAAAAAGGGGGGGGGGGGCAAGTGGCTAATTTTCTAGGAGGAGGCTGGTAGTTCTGGCATTTTCTAGCATTTTAAAGCTAATACGGTGTGTACCGGTGACCTAATGACACAGCTAGTATATCATCAGTCCCCTATTGATGCCTTATTGGAACTGCGGTATGTCGAAATATGTGGAACTCAGAGTTTGATACTATGAGGATTTGCTGTTAAAGATATCAGGTAAAACTGTTGATGGGTTTGCGGGATGCTCGCCATGGACTGACGCAGAAAGAGTGTAATGCAAAATTTTGAATTATGGAATAGCTGTGTGGAACAGAAGAGCCATATTTCTGACAGCGTGAACAGGCATCTTGACCCCATTGCTGAGAGAGAGTGCCGGATTAAGCTCTGTGTTTAATAGAAACCAAGCAGGAGGGCAGGATTAAGCCACTGCTGTCAGGCCATTTAGTATGGATGGAGGCTTTGCCAACTAATCTTGTTTATTTTCTGCATGGGCTGGCTAGTCGCATGCTATTTCACCAACATTACTAATCTCTTTTATTTAAAGCATGCCAGCTTCTATTTATTCTACAAAGGCTCTGATAATCTGAACATTCGCCATGCTAGCGACATGCCATAACTTCATCAGTTACACAATAACGCATGATGGGAGTTGTAGGCTGTGAGGGTGTAGCAGCCATAGCAATTTGCTGTGTATCTGGGCTTTATGCAACTTAATGGCTTTGATCATACAAGACGGAGAGAGTCATCCAAGCAGGGACAATGTCACATACACACATCGGCATTGAATTTGTGAAGTGTTATCTCCAAAATACCAAAATAGATGAAAACACACACACATTTGTGTCCTGCATCAGAGTACCAACCTGCCTTGCATGCTAAAAAGCTCTGAAGGACGAAGGCCATTTGGTATCTAGGGATCTGCTCTGCTGACTAATCTCCCTCAGGCGTGTTGACAGATCTTTCATTCTGCACTGCTCTGACATACAAACATGTGCATGCACACATAATACACAGCAAAAGGCTAGTGTCACTTCGCTGCCACGTCTTTTGTTCTGTTTTGTTCTTCTGGTTTTTGAAATTTCTTGGCTCTGGGGTATACAGGCCTGTCAGATAGTGTCATGTAAAATCAACACGTTTCTAACCCAGCAACACATAATGTACAACTGTCTGAAAGTGTGCATGTCACCATGTGCTTGAAGAAGTGTTTGGAGATTTTGAATCAGAAATGAGAATATACCTGTACAGTCATCCCTCACCTATCGCGGGGGTTACGTTCAAGAGCCCCCTGGCGATAGGTGAAATCCGCAAAGTAGCGACCTTATATTTATTTTATTTTTTAGATATATTTTAAGCCTTCATAAACCCTTCCCACACTCTTATAAACACTTCCTACACTCTTAAACCTACGTCATTTTAACAACATATAAAATCTACATGGGTACTCACTAGTGAAGTATACTACAACTTGAATGATCAAGATGATGTATTAGCTGT
Organism: Chrysichthys cranchii; assembly: GCA_030068335.1. NCBI lineage: Eukaryota > Metazoa > Chordata > Actinopteri > Siluriformes > Claroteidae > Chrysichthys > Chrysichthys cranchii. Next base: position 11,272,709 of record JAQMCW010000035.1, read on the forward strand.
GCAGTACTGATGATGATGAAGATGATGAGGAGGAGATGAACGGTCACTGAGCCAATCAGCGCCCAGGATACAGAACACAGCGCTCTGGTTGGTCACCTCCCATCCGTCAGCCAATAGTGTGCCGTGTACAATCTAGCTGAAGGTAGTGGCATACGCTGCATTTTCATTGTGTTCATCCGCTGATGAAATACATACTGTATTTTATTTCGAATTAACATTCTTTTAATATGTTTGAATTAGCATTTTTATATTTTTTATATTGCATATAAAAACCGTGATAGAGTGAAGCTGTGATAGGTGAACTGCGACATGGCGAGGGACTATTTTGTTAAAACATGGAACATGTTTCAGGATGGAGGCTTCCTTTGAAGCAAGACTTGTCTGTGTTGAGTGTACTTCCTGACCAGTTTTGTTTCACTTTTGTGAAAATCTAACCATGATTACAGCCTTTGTGTTTAACTAGATTCCTAATATTAGTTAGCTAGATAGGTTTATTTGATCTTTCTATCATTTCTTGCTTTTGTGAAAAAAATGCAAGCAGCAGTAACAGATGCAATCTTGATCATGTCTGTGTCTTAATTAGTGACTGCGGAAAGTAATATTCCCAAAAATATAGAGTGAACGACTGTTGATGACTGAAGCTTCACTTTCTTATGTTATGAGAAAATTATTTCAGGAGCTTCCACTTGTAATTACAGCTTGAAGAGACAATGTGCAGTTTTCCTTGTGGCAACTTGTAATGACTATGATCCTGACAGCACATGAGGACCACATTTGACATGGTTTTTGGATTTTTTTTTTCCCCCCAGGGCTTCCTCGCATCGATTTTAGCTCCATCTCGGTTCCCGGCACTTCCTCGAACCATCGTTCCACCACACAGGCTCAAAATCCTAGTGCTGCCCAAACACCCCTTGCTGCCTCCCCTGCCTCTTCTCCTCAGGGACTGGACAATCCTGCCCTGTTACGCGATATGTTGCTCGCCAATCCACATGAACTGTCGCTGCTGAAGGAACGTAACCCGCCCCTGGCTGAGGCCCTGTTGAGTGGTGACCTCGGTGAGTTGAGTACAGATGATTACAGAGACCAGATGATGGCTTCACGCCCCGTCGGAAGAGAATGTTGCCTTCTTTGTGACTGTGACACTTTGCGCTTTGTTTCTCCCAGAGTGCTTCATGAAAGTGTTGCATGAGCAGCAGCAAGAACGGGCCAGAAGAGAGCAGGCGAGAATTAGACTTCTCACTTCTGACCCATTTGACCTGGACGCTCAAGCCAAGATCGAGGAGGACATCAGGTACATTATACGGTTTGGGTGATCTGTATGCGTGATCTAGTTTATAAGCTCATAATGTGTCGTAAACCTTTCCAGGGCTATAAACTAAACATTCGCCACATTTAAATGCATGAAAATATATCGGTATCTTATTTTGAACATATGTACAGATACCTGGGTGGCACACTCTTATGTAAAATCTACGTGGGTCAAAGAATAAAAAAAAAAATGGTTCAGGGAATAATTTGAAGTTTAGAAATTACCAAGCAGTGCTCACTGCACTCAAATTTAACCTACCTAACTATAGATTAGTTGACATACATGCTGTGTCTTGAATGGAATAAGAATGTTTTGTTTCATGAATCAAATACACATTTAGGAAATTTTGTTCGTAGTGGATGTGTGTGTAAACATGACCAGTCAGCACAAGGCAAGTTGTGATGGTAACGGTGTGTTCTCAGGCAACACAATATTGAAGAAAACATGACTATCGCTATGGAAGAGGCGCCTGAGAGTTTTGGCCAGGTGGTTATGCTTTACATCAACTGCAAGGTTAATGGACACCCTGTGAAAGCCTTTGTTGATTCAGGTAAACTAGTGATCTTTTATCCAGGATGCATAAAGATGAGGCTTTAACTCTGCTTTCACACTGCCAAGCACCATGTCGCTCATGTTGCTTGAAGTTCATTACTGCTGAGTGTGTTTTTACCCAGCTTTAACATGACATGGTAGTAAATAAAACATATATAAATTTGTAGATACGAACTTTACAGGGTCACATAGTTGCATAAAAAATGTCACTTTGTTGTTCGTGTGAATGCAGGGTTAATTCCTTACATCTACAGTTTAATCAGATGACTCTACCTGGTGTGGTTAATGTGTATACTGGATTGTGCTTTGCTCTACAGTGTCTCTAACATTGTAAGACTCCCATCATGAGTAAACGTGTTGTCTTTCTTATCTCAGGAGCCCAAATGACCATCATGAGTCAAGCCTGTGCAGAGCGTTGCAACATCATGCGCCTGGTAGACAGGCGCTGGGCAGGAATTGCTAAGGGCGTGGGCACACAGAAGATCATCGGCAGAGTACATTTGGGTATGCTTTAGGTTCAAGAGCCATGTAAACCTGTTGCTATAGGGTGTTTTACTGCAACATGAAGAACCTGGACCTACTTCAGAAAAGATCAGAATGCCAGACAGATCCTGTCTCCATTTTTCTGTCATATACGTTTTGACATTTACAAAAGCGAAACATGCATTTAGACAATGCCACGAACATAAAATGTTGTGAATTAAAAGGAAATTCTTTTAAATCAGTTAATGTGTGATCTCAACATTTTACAGCCAAAATAATTGTTTTTCCTTTAAAACGTTCTAATGAGACGCCTTTCCCATAAAGAAACATCAATGCTGAAGCATCGTTTTTGACTCGTGTGAGGGTGTACTGCAGTTTAGCAGCCAGAAGTCTTTTCTGTTTACTGTTACGTTACATACACTGCTTTAAGTGTTGTGTATTTTCCTGTGTGTGCATTAAAGTTCATTATATAACTTCGCGTTCCTGTGTGCTCCAGCTCAGGTACAGATTGAAGGGGACTTCCTGCCTTGTTCCTTCAGCATTTTGGAAGATCAGCCTATGGACATGTTGCTGGGCCTTGACATGCTGAAGAGACACCAGGTCTGCTTTCACACTCAGGAACGTTATTAAAAGGGGGGGGACAAAGTGCTACTTAAATTGTAATCCAGCCCAGTAATCAGAGGTTTTATATGTAGTGTGTTGTTGATGGTTCTGTTTTCATTGTTACTGTTTGCACACAATCACCATCATTTAGGAGCCATGTTTTGCTCCTACATGGGTGACTTTCCCACTGATGTTCTGTTTGTGGAACTAAAAGTGAAGTTCATGAACTATCCTGAATGATAACTGCATGATTTCTGATGCTCTTTACTTCCTGTGAATGTGCAAAAAAAAAAAAATCATGACATGCTCCAACTTAAAGAAATTTTAGTAACTGTTTAGCTAGATAAATTATAACTTAGATCATTAATAATGGGGTTAATGATATCCCTGAAGGACCTGTGAAAGTACCTGCTTCACATTGTTATAATAAATTTGACGTCTTGGTCCACACTATATTAGAATCTGATTCTTTCTACATCTGGAATACAACCTGTTAAGGCTAGAAACTGTTGTTTACTGTCGTGCCATTTTTTTTCCTTCTGGATGATTTTTTCCAGTGCTCTATTGACCTTAAGAAGAATGTGCTGCTGATTGGGACAACAGGAACAGAGACGCGCTTCCTTCCTGAGGGCGAGCTGCCCGACTGTGCCAGACTGGCGTACGGGCCTGAAGCGCGAGAGGATGCCCGACCAGAGGAGATTGCAGACCAAGAGCTTGCAGAGGCATTACAAAGATCTATACAGGACAGCGGTGAGCTGCATGCTTAGAGATGCCATGTAGAATCCTGTACACTGAAAAAAGAAAAGTGCTTGGGTTTAAAAAGAGGAATATTGTTAATTGTCTTGCATGTTTTTTATTGATTGTGGGAACCAGAACTGAAGACCGTGTCTTTGCTTATTTCACAGGATTCAGGTTTTTTTTTTGTTTTTTTCAGATTGGTTTTAACATTTAATATTTGTTTTTAGTAACAGGGGTTTTTTTTGTTTTAAGGTTGAGTGCATTATACAGTGCCATCCAGAATTATTGGCACCCTTCCTAAAAACAAATGCCACAAAAGACACAGATGGTTAAACATTCATGAATAAAAATACATTTAAAAGCAATTGGGGCCATAAACGCAAGCTTGATCTGATTCAATTTACCATTGTTGCTTGTGCGCAGATGAGACCACATAACAAAAGACCACTCAATAAACACTGTAAATTATGGTGGTGGACTATCATTGCATTTTAACCCTGGCTGAAAACCTGTGGTTTGAATTAAAAGAGGGAAGTTCACATTAACAACCCTAAGAATACGAAAACTTTTAAAAATGTTCTACATGTTGTGCTGTTATTCTCTCCATGTCAGATGCCACAAGACATTAATTATAGTGTGCTGATAATAGTGGAAAAGTAAAAGGTCTTTCAAAAGTACTTAAAAAAATGTTTTTTGTGTTTGGGGTGAAAAAAGTTTAAATAGTGTTCAATGCCTCTGTATTTCAGCTGAAAGATTGCTTAATATTATTTCTAAATGTATTAACTTATCATTTTCATGATGTGTTACAGTAATTCTGGAGGGCACTGTACATCCACTTAAGGTTGTACTAACATAAAATAGTATGCAGGTTTATTTAGAAGCTTTATCCAGGGATTAGATTAGAACAGTTTGGTTCATGGTGCTTTATGAAGCATGGTTTGGATTGTTTGCTGTGCAGCACTAGTAATGTTTCCAACTCACCAAGTGATGTACAGTGTGAGAGAACGTTTTCCCCCACAATGCTCTTACTAAAACCTGAGCTATCCCTGACAGAATCTCAGTGAGAAAATGGCAAAATGAAAAACTTTGATCTTGTAGATATGCTTCCGCAGTTTTATATTGGCTCCATAATGTGACATTAATATTATGTTGCATGTCTGTGTAATCACTGTCTCAACCAAAACATTTCAGAAATTGTAACCATTATAATGCAAAACTTTTAACTTTCATCATGAGAAGAGCCATGTGAAAGTCACTTGGAGTCACACTGTACAAACAAATTACGAGATTTTATTCAACTTACTTTTCCTAACTTTTTCTCAAACTCCTTTCTGTCTTTGGATGGGTGGTTCCTAATTTTCTGCCTCCTGTTGCATGCCATGTGTGGTGTGTGCTCTAACCATGTGCAGGAGAACACTGATGCTTTGGACAGACAGCTGAACAGGGCCCTGCCTATACAGGTACAACAGCCACACATGGCCAGTGGATCGGTTTCATTATATAAATATTACATACAGATTCTTATAAATGCAATGACTACCAAGGGAAAGATTTAACATGATTCTCACCAAACGTAGTCTTGTTTTCACCGCATACATGAATTTATGGAAATATTCATAACAGGCTTACTGTCCAAATTCTTTTAAGTACCTTTCTATCAGTGTGGTTAACACAAATACTTGAATAGCTAAAATGCAAAGTATAATATGGAGCTGAAATAAAAAGGATTGTTTATTTAAATATTAACATTCATTTCCAGATCAGTTGTACAAGTCAGTCCAGGTTTTTTGTTTTTTTTGATAACACTGGATTTTATTAGTTTTTAATAGAGCGTTTTAAAGAAAGTATAAAGGTAGAAGAAATAAATGTATAGAGACAAAGTGATGTGAGGATTGTTGGTATAAAAATTCTACAGAATTCAGCTAGTTTTACTTTAAAGTTGGCTGTTTTTCTGTCTGACATTCATCATTTTTACAGTAATTAACATTTTATAGTCACTGTTCTGAATGATCCAGAATTACAATAGGAAGGTATGAACTTTGATACTTCATGTAATTTGAACTTAATGCCAAGTTACATGCTAGCCATTTAATTATTATATTTAAGGCAGTATTCTGCATATGGTATGTGCAAGAATTGTTGAGTGCTGAGTGTAACTTAACGAATGACCGTTTACAATTCCATGCATGGTTTGCTATGTTTGTTAACTCTTGCATGCTTTTACAGTGTTGTAATCAAATGTATAGAACACATGAAGACAATCACTGTCTTTGCCTTCCTTGCTAGAAATTGCAGATGGAAAAACTACCTCACCACAGTCCCCACCACTCCCACTTCACAATTCGGTTCATACATCGGCCACAAGTCCTAGTCGAAGATTTACACTAGACCGCGCCAAGTCTGCTCCAGCCTCCATTAGCCAGACCCTGCCATCAGGGGCATCATTCAGTCCATCCCAATTCCAGGGAGAAAAAAATTCACATTCATCTGACACCCAGGGCATGATTGAACACCACCCAGCATCAGCCTCATCCCTGTCCTTAAAAGTGGAAGAATCTCCTCAAAATCCTCCCTATGGGCAGGTTGATGGTTTCCAACCTCAATCAACAGAGTCACCCATTCTCCCTGCTCAGGAACCATTTTCTAGTACTGTGTCAAATGACGATAAAGGGACTACATTTGTACTTAGTAAACAGTCTGTGGCAGATTTAGATGAAGGGGAAAGCATTACCTTACAAGAAATAGAAGAACCTGATTCTCAGACTGGCTCGCAGAATGATGTTTGCGTTCAGGAAGTAGACATGGCAGATTCTGTTGACCCAAACATAATCAGTGTTCACATTCCTGATAAAGAGAACGAACAAGACAACATAAAGAAAGATGTTATAAATGCTCAAACAGGTCAACTTTCAGAATTGATGAATCACCACAACCTTCCAAGTCCATCTGATGAGCCTCTTCACTCAGAATTTCAGAAGAATGTGGAAAGTAAGCTTGTTTCAAAGGGTGAAAAGAATTCAGAAAGGAATCAGTCAGAGAGCGACAGTATCCCTTCACTGGCTCAAGCCCTGAAGGAACTTCACAAGCTTCTGATGTCCAACGGTAATGCTCAGGCTTGTGCCCGGAGCCCTCTATCTGCCACTCATACAACCACCCCACGACCAGAGACTGATGAGCTGGACCATAATTCATCAGGAAAGGATTATGCAAGTGTCAACCCAAATGTTATTTCATCATCTCACACTGCCAACACAACAATGTTTGCCAAATCTGAATATGATGCTATGGAAGAGGATAGTACCTTTGAAGCACTGACGGTAAGATCTCCAAAACAAGAAGGCAGTCAGACTAATGGGTTTGCAGATATGAGCATTGAGGAAGATATGGTGCAGTCCCCTGAAGGTGTTCAGGTGGATGAAAATGGGGAAGGCCTTATGTTGGAGCCAGAAGAAGCACCTCTAGCTGAACCATCTCAGCAGCAGTCCTTGTCTGTAGCACTTGGCTCCTCTACGGACAGTTTCAACCCTGTGCCTGTAGAATCCTCGTATTCATCAATACAAAGTCCCGTGTTGGCTGTTCCCCCTCTTCAAGACTCCATCCAGCCTTCCACACAAGGGTTATTGAGACAGTACCCTGCAGAACACATCCAGAGGATACAAGCAGCGGGGTTCTCATCTCATGAGGCAGCTGAAGCACTTGAACAGGCTGAAGGCAGTGTGGAACTTGCCCTACTGGTGCTGCTGGCCAGGAAGATCACTGTGCCCACTTAGACCCATTACAGGCATATTTGCCACATAACTTGGATTCTGTGCTCTTCTATTTTAATGCTCATTTTCCCTTTATTTGTGCTTAGTTTTGTTTCTCACATTAAATCAATTGTATGTTCCCATATCTAGAACAAGCATTGGAAGAAATTGTATAGGCCATTTGCAAGAAAAAGTGATGCCTGAAGTTTTTATTTCCATGTTTATTTCCAGGTTACTTTTAACTGCTCTCTGGTTTTAATGGGTTTGCCTAGTGTTATTGATGGTTACTTGTGTGTAACTTTGCTTTTCACATGCAAATACATGAAAATCATTTTAATTATGGATGATCATGCCTCTAATTAGAGTGGCTGTGAAACTCGAGTGAATCATATTTTAAATCGATTAGTTGTACGTCTATTCTTTCAACATTATTCTCTAACTACTGTGTATAACCAGACCTTGCTCTTTGAATACATTTTGGGAATAAAATTGGGTGGTTCTTGAATATACAAAAGTATTTGCTGAAACAAATTAGTTCATCTGTCTTAGGACTTCACCTTTCGCATGCACCTGCTGTATAGCAACCTAAGCAGAATATTTCTTGTATATAAAGGTTGCCGTATTATGAAAAATGCAGACAGGTCCCCAGAGGCATATTAAACCTAAAACATGATACAAAAAAAATGAAAAATGTTGGTGATTTATCATGGGTATGTTGTAAGTCAAAATATACATAGTCGTGATCCATGTCTGGAAAGCCGGCACAAAAATAAAATCATACCGTCACTAGCTGGAATGCCTTTGCTGAGTTTGCAATAATTACCAAATACTGTATCTTTATTTTTGCTCTGATTTTTTCGATTTGCTCATTTTATATTTGCCAGTTCTGTATAACTTGACCATTGCATTTAATCTTTGTTTGAATTGGATGCCTTCAGACTTTGTAAACCCTACATAGTCCCTAGTGTTTGTTAGTATTGAAATCTGTCTTCACAACTACGTACTGTTTTGTTTTTCAGTCAGAATGAGGGTTTTGTTTAATGAATGGCAAATTATCGGCTGTGTGAACAAGAGAAGTAACACCAGGAAGTCAGGAAACTTTATGTGAATCATATTTCATCACCAGTCATCTTTCTTTTACTTTTCAGGGATTTTGCAATAGTCTTAGTGCTATTTCTGTTGCTATAAAACATGATCTTCTCATAGGTTGGTGTGAAACTATAAAACAATTAGAAAAGTTGAAGTAAAAATTGTTAAGAACCAGAGGCCTGTTAGGGTTTCAGTATTGATTGGTCACCAGAGCACATAATTACATGACATTTGCTATGATTTGTTTATGATTTAATTAAATCTCCTACCTTATTTTCATGCCTTTGACAATATTTGGTGGAAATCCAGGCTGCTCTGTCTAGCTGTCTTGATTCACGTGTGTATAACCGTTGTCATTTTTTAAGGTAGCCTCTGACTCTTTGAGCTGTGTTCAAAATTTGGATGAAATTTAGTTTCAACTTCTATCCAATTAAAAAAAAAAAATTAAAAAGATAAATAAAGGAAAAGGTGTTTCTTTATAACTCCAGAGTCCAAGTGTGCTTTATTGTGTAACAGCCCAATTACTAGAGCCAGTCAGGCAGTGCATTGTAATTCACCAGATAGTTAGTAGTTAGTTAACAGGTTGGATTATGTGCAGTCAATCAATGAGCCACACCCAAGGAGTCAAATCTCCAACAGACGAGTGACAACTTACTATCAGTGAGCAGTAAAGACAGGTCTGAGGCTCACCTTCACGAGTTTAAATCGGTGTGAAGCTAAATGGTAGGTTTTACTCAGTCGGTGTGTTAGCATTTAAGAGCACGCAGAAATTAGCCCGAACTCACAATGACAAACAAGTATGTTTAGCAAACTACTCAATAAAGGCTTAATCTAGTGTTAACGGTAGCTTTTTTTTTTTTTTAAACTTGTAACTGTTTTATCACGATGATTGATACATACAAGCTATATATATAATAATATAAATAAAGAATGAGGCTATATGGCATTGGATAAATACCGAGTGTAAAGTGGTGTGTTTTCCCCCAGGCCTACAGCCATGCTTCAGTGTGGGACTCTCCCCGCTCTGAGGTGGAGCAACAGCGCGTCACGACGTCTCCGGAGCTTTCCCAAGGCCCACAAGCAGCATTTGGGTACACTGTTTACTTATGAACTGTATTTCTAATTAGTCTTACGTACAGCATTGTAAGGGAGTATTAAATCTGAACATGAGTGTCAGACTTCTTCGAGGATACAGACGGTGTGTTTCCTGCATGCAGCGCCTCCGGGGGGATTGCTGAGGCTCTGAGGTCCGTCGCCAGAGCAGACACGTGGAGTTGTCAGCGGGTTTACCTCCAAACCGCGTCCCTCCTCGGTGTAGAGGACCAGAGACCCATGCTCACTCAGCCACAGTCCCCTGTACTAGTCTGTGGACGAGATGAGGACAAACGGTAAAGAAATTCACCTGTTCATGGTGTTATTAGCACCCCTTGACCCTAACTTTTATTTAAGATAAGATAAGATAAGAAAGAACTTTATTTATCCCGAGGGAAATTCTTTTGTCCGAGACATGCTCAAAGCAAACAAGAGGAAGAGGAGGAAATAAAAATGTACAGTAATAGTTAAAAAAGCAGAACAGTAAAATAGTGCAAATATAACATAAAAATAACTAGCAAACAGTATAACTATGGCAATAATAGAATAACATTATTAGTGCAGGTGGTTCAGAAAAGTGACTGTGTTTGTGCCATGAATAAAAAAGGGAGGTAGCAGCATGTAAAAATAAAAAAAAACCATTCAATAGTATGCAGATGAGTATTATTGTGCAATCTGAGTATTATTACATTAATAACTAATCCTGAGAAGATGACCTACAGAATGTGAAGTTGTATAGTCTTATTACCACCGGTAGGAAGGATTTCCTGTGGCGTTCAGTTTTGCTTTTTAAAGTGATGAGTCTTTTGCTGCTCTTAAATTTAACATGCTCATTGGTTGGTGGACATTAGTGGACATCCCAGGAGGTCTCCTAACATAACATACCATTTCATAACATGTAGTAGGGAAGGAGTAATTAAGGCTGGTGGTAGAAATGTGATGTAGATTTGATAACCAGTGGTGGAACGTAACCAAGTACAGTACAAGAGTACAAATACAAGGTACGTGAACTTTACCCGAGTCGTTCCAATTTGTGCAACTTGACACTGAAGATCACGGAGGCAAATACTGTACTTTATACGGCACTACATTTCCGACGGCTAGTTACTTGTGAAATTCCAAGTCTTTCATAGTTTTCTTGTCCAGTGAAAAACCTTGTATCTCCAAATGTGGTCATTTGTGATAAACTGAAGGATTAAATGTTCCTTAATGGGTTGAGAATCATCTTGGAACTTAAACTGAATAAAATATTTAATAACCCGCTTGGATTAAGTGGACAATGCGTCATCAAAAAACTGAATCTAGCTGCTCTTTTTTTGAGCTTGTGAAAGGTTGACTACTTAGAGATGTATGGTTCCTACAGGACAGCAACCTGACAAACCCCTGATGACACAGGTCAACAGGTTATCATCGGAGATGAATTGATGTGGGTTTCTCATGCTGATTTCAAATCTGTATTTAGTTTTTCTCTAGCACGTCTATTTTTTGTGATGGTCATTATATATTGCATGACATTTGGTGGAATTAGCCCAAGCATATTTGTAGATTTCATGACAGTTTTCTATGTGGGACATTTTTTTTTTACTTTTTTAATTAAAAAAAATTGAGTACAAATTTTTTCACTCAAGTTTATATCGGTGTCAAAATCACTCGTTTCTTGTAGTGTATTGTAGAAACCTGCAACCATGACAAACTCCAGAATAAATATTTGCCAGTAAACACTCCAGTCATTATCTGATTATTCAAATATTGAAATCTGGATTCTGATTGGTTGTCAGGGGTCAATTAAGAGTATGATGGCTGAGTACTGCTGGATGCTGTACCATGACAATGCAGACACCGTGTACACAAGAAAATCGTAATCTAAATCTTTTTGAAGAAACCGTGGTAGCTGAATGATACCGTTCGGTGTATCTGTGCCACCATGTGTTCCTGTTTGACCTTGCACTGAAACGTTTACTTGATTGGTGATTTATGTTTTAATAAAAACTACATGCAAGTATCCCATAACTTAATCTTGCTCATAACTCAAAAAGTTGATGTGACTGCAAAAAACTGAAAAAAAAAAACCTGACTTAGAAAAGTGTGTTGTAATTTCTGCTGATCACAAAAAACAAATGTTGTCCTGTGATTTTTTTTGTATTGGTAACAAAACAATAAAATATCAATGTTTTTATGTACTGCTGGTTCATTAAACATGTTTTGTCCTCCCCATTTAAAGCTGCATGACTGATACTCCGGAGAAAATTCAAGAGGAGGCCTTTGAAGTGAAGTTAAAATTCATCAGTGGTTGTAAGTACAAATTTAAAAACATTATTGTGGAATACATATAGGTGTTACATTTGCTCTCACTGCATTTGCCCAGTAGCAGTGCCTTTGTATCAGGAGTACTGGCTGAAATGTATGAAGGCTGAGTTACAGAAGGCGCAGCACAAAAAGCTGGTAGACATTGTTGAAGCGCGGTGTCGATCTGCCGTGCCGTCTGCTCCTGCACAAAGCCCAGTGTGTGTATCAAGCCCACCAGGACTGCATGTGGCACCATACGCCCTGTGGCAGCAGCTGCCTGAAGTAAAGAGGCAAAACTTGCTGCATACACTCGCATCCAGGGACATTGGCCATCAGGAGGTATGTTTGTGTTTTTGTTTTTTAAATTTATATTTAATTAATTTACTTTTTTTAGTTATGTCTGCAGCTATTACCAAATACATAAAGAGTGCTCCTTTCTTGCGTAGGCCATGTTTGAACTGATTGTGTCCGAGGCTTCGTATCAGAAGAGTCTGCGAGTGGCAGTTGGACTCTTTCAGTCCTCTGCTCAGCTGAAGCAAACTTTAACTCCTGTGCAGAATCATGTTTTATTTTCCAACTTGAAGGAAGTCTGCATGGTCAGTGAGGGGTAAGAACCAAGCATTCACGAATTTTATTTACCAGAACAAATTTTCATAATGCTTTATGCTAATGTGCGTCTACTACACTGTTAGATTTCTTCAGGATTTGGAGACTCGACTGGAGCAGAATGTGGTGATGTCTAAGGTTGGAGACATTGTACTGAATCACAAATCAAGGTTTCGTCGTGTCTATGTGCCCTACGTCACCAACATGATGTATCAGGAGACCCTTATTGCAAAACTTTTGTTAGTTCTACTCATCCTATCTCTTATTTCAAGAATCCCTTTTATATAACCTGTTTTGAACACCCGCACTACTTTGTGTGTAATGGTTGCTGTCTTTGTTCAGACATGAAAATAGGAAATTTGTGCTGGCCTTAAAGAAGCTTGAGAAGGACCCACTTTGCCAGAGACAGACGCTCAAGTCCTTCCTGATACTTCCCTTTCAAAGGATAACGAGATTAAGGCTTATTTTAGAGGTGGGCTTTTCCAAACACAGCAACATAAAGGAAGTTTAACACCTTTTAAGAAAATCTCATAAACAGCTGAGTAGAAGATCATGGGGGTGTTTACTGATGTACCTCTTCAACGCAACTTGCTATAAATTATGTTCTTTCCAACTGGTTCAGAATATCCTTAAAAGGACCGACGAACACTCCACTGATGTTCCCAACATAAAGGGTGCAATTGAAGCTATACGAGAGGTATGCTTTCAACCTTCTGTATTGTCCTTTTATTAATGCCAAAAGCACAATACATAATCGGACCGTGTGAATCTGGTCCATGAAATATGACACTCAAATATTCAGTCATTTACTTATCTTCAGTAACTATTATCTTGGTGGTCATTGCAGTGGCCCAGAACCTCTCCTGGGATCACTGAGTGCAAGGCAGGAACACACCCAGTCCATCACAGCTAATTAATTATATTCTGTGTCCTGTAGATAGTAGTGGAGTGTGACCGAAACGTCCAGCAAATGAAACAGACTGAGGAGCTGGTTAGCTTGGAAAAGCTTGTGGATTTTGCCAACGTCAAGGTCTGAATCTTGACTCGACACATTTTTTCCCCCAGCATGTTTGTTCCAGTTGTTTAAATTTCTTGTTTTCCTTCAGTCAGTGCCTTTAATCGTAAGTGGCCGTTATCTGATCCGAGCGGGACCCATGAAAAAGTTGACGGTAAAGAGTACTCAGACCTCAGGCTCCATGGTCTCGTGCACAGACATCCACCTGCATCTCTTCAGTGACCTGTTGCTCCTCTCACTCAAAAAGTATGATTGCTTTGTATTCTGCCATAATTATGCAATCCACTAAGAGACATGCACTTACTGGAAAATCATCAATGTGGGTGGTATGATGCTGAGGACTGTTACCACCCCGAAGTTGTTTTCCTATGATGGCATGTGGCTCATTTCTTTTGTACAAGTTTAGTTATAGTTGTATGTAAGATGTTGACTTGCTTCTCTAAATAACTGTTTAACTTGTTAGATTTAGATCAAGTGGAACGTCCTCCATATAAAGCCCTGCCAACTATTACTGTGTGAACGTACATAACAGGTTGAAAGTTTGGGCACACCCTTCTAATTTAATGTGGGGTTTTTTTTTGTTTTGTTTTTTTTTTAAATATAATGGTCAAAATAAAGATAAACTAAGAATGAATGGCTGGGTCCAAACGTTTGACTGGTACTGGACATATTCAAGGACTCCCAAAAGTCTTTATACACGGGGGAAACGAATACTTTTTTAGTGCAAATTGAACTTGATTTACAATAAATAACAAATTGTGACTGCAATTTCCTTTTTTATAAGCACACAGATTTCTCTCCCATGTATGGTGAACTCGTGTTGTGTGTAATTGCACTTTCAACTTTAAAATGAACTTTGTGCTATAGCCATGAGAATGTTTGATACTTTCTACTTTTTCCCAAAGGCATTGTTAAAGGATATATAGAAGAAAAATCTATAAACCTATATATCTATAAAGTATGACATTTGTAGAAGACATTTTGTGGTGGTAGTAGTAAAATGGTAACTTCCCATATGTATGGAGACTTTGGGGACACCCTGTATAACATTAGTGTGTCAAGTACTATAAACCTGTGCTTTGAATTCTAGCTGGCACAACCATCAGTGCTGCAGTCCTAGAAAATTAAATTAAATCAACACCTTTTTAACAGGATCTGAGAATTGAAAAGCACTGTAGTGTAACATTTTAAATGCATGTTGGTGAGTTTTATTACACTTTAATCTTTGTTTTCTGTTTTGATGACTTACTCAGCTGAAATATTGTTCGGTCTTGTCTCTGTTTATGTATGGCATACCAATACATCAGTGGAAACAGATTCAGTGTGCAAGAGCACGCGATGTTTCCTGCCCATGTCCGTGTAGAGGAGTTAAAGACCAAGGTGTTGGGACTGCCACCGGACGCCTTTCTGCTCCGTCTCACCCAAAACCATATACGAGCTGCTACTGCTGTCATACTCACTGCACATACTCGGTAACTCCTTTTTATTACTGATCTTGACTTAATCCCATACAATCCAACAAAATGGCTGCACTGTTTGTTGTCTGACCAGAATAGGACATTACATATGTTTGCTGAGCCATTTGGAAATTGACTTGACTCAAGCTGAATATTTGTCTGCAGGATGGAGAAAGAGATCTGGCTCCAACTGTTATCTTCACAGAATGGCACCATGAGTAATGCAGGGATCAAGAATGTTTAAACAATTTTATTAATCATACAATCATAAATCCATTTGTGTGACTAAACCTGTTAGAGTGTCAGATCATACCAGTTGAGCATTAAGTTAAACATGAAACATTATTTATACTAAATAAAGTTTGACCTTTGTAAAAAAGTCAGCTTTTTTTTTTTTTTTTTTTGTAAAAGGAAAAAAAAACCTGTGTACTAGAGCTTTAACAATGTGTCATTGGCCATTTTCTAGTAAGTATCCACAGGTCTTATCCCATCATTTCTCCTGGTAGAGAGCTCCATTTGTGTTCAGCAGAAGCTGGTCCTCTCATCCTGGGGATAAATATAAACGCATGCGCAGTGATTTTTCAGCCATAATTTGGTGCAACAAAAATATGCAAACACTTTCTAGTGCACTGTCTCACGTACTGCATAGTGTTTTCTATAACCACAGACAGTTTATTCAGCATGGCTAGGACTCCATTTACACTTCAACATGGAGCTATAACTATATATTAAGATTTTGGAAATTCACCAGGTTAAGAAAAAAAAAAAAACTACTGCAGGCTACATGCAGAAGAATTTTACACTGTGGACATGGCATGAATTAATCTAACCAAGGCAACTGTACAATGCACTTCCTACATATGACACCAGTCAAGTCCCGACAAACTACTCTGTAAAGAAGTAAAAGATGAGTTGTTTTTTTTTTTGTCTGAATTAATACAGTTAACTCCTGTCTTTCACGGGGGTTTACGTTCCAAAACTTTCCGTGATACACTGACGCCACCCCCAAAAGATTTTGCTGGTTTTTTTTAATAATTTAAACTCTAAATTCTTTTCACATTCTTTAAACACTTTCTAGACACAATTAATACAAAGACATTTGTAGCATATAGCGAGGTGAATTCTGTGTAGAATTCATAGAAACTTGATTTATAGCGAGTACTGCTATGGGTGAACAACTGGATGTTGGCAAATACTGGTTGCTTCTTCGTAACCAGCAGCCAATCACAACCAAGGTTAAATGAATAGGGCATTCCAATTGGCCAGACTCGTTCCTCTAGCCATATATTATTTTCAGTATCCCCACGCCACGTTTTTGTAAACAATGCTGTGTGTTCTTTGTCTCGAGTAAATGTGATCTACTGTATCTAATATATTCATATTTTACTCCATTTTAATTTAATTTATAATACCAGGGAAACCCGCAAAAATCTTTTGGGATATGTTCTAAATAAAACTCCGTGAATAGCCAGGGACACGAAATGTGAACCGCGATATAGCGGGGGACTACTGTACTGTTTCTGTTTGGAAAAAAAAAAAGCTAGAGTTAAAGTGTGTGTATGTATGTACAGTGGGATGCGAAAGTTTGGGCAACCTTGTTAATCTTCATGATTTTCCTGTATAAATCGTTGGTTGTTACGATA
>JAQMCW010000035.1:11289427-11309677 GCA_030068335.1 Chrysichthys cranchii
AACCTCAGCATCCTTCTACTGATATATTCCCTATCCCTCCTCTGTACATGTCCAAACCATCTCAGTCTGGCCTCTCCGACTTTAATGTTAAAACTTCCCATTATGCATTGATACTCGTAAATGATAAGAAAGCCCTGAGGTTAGTTTCTTTACTCAGCAGTTTGAAATTCATTTCAGCTGAACCCTGTTTGCCTTTTTGCGATGTAAATGTCTTTTCCCCTCCATTTTCCACCCAGTCTTTATAGGTTTATTTATTCAAGTTATGTTTACAATGTTTATTCATTTATTTATTCATTCTTTTGAATACTTATCCTTTGTCAGTGTTTTTTTTCCCTTTTGGTGAATGATACAAGTGCCTTGCCTGTTTGTATTCTTGCATGTTTATCAATAAAATAAAATAAAATAAAATAAAAACTTCACATTATGGGTCAAGGTGTCGGGTAATACATATCTCCAGGTTTTATTCAAAGGAGGATTAAAACATGGGGTTATAATCGGTGTCGTGGGGTCAGAGGTCATCACGCCCATTTGGCTCCTAATATTTACTTATTTATTTAAAAAAAACAAGTTATTTAATACTTAACTGGAGTGAAAGATTGTTGCTAACATGGAGGATATAAAGCTGGAGCTGTAACTACGAGTCACAGCTAGCGACGAGCTCCTACATCACTGCATGCTGAACTGACAAGGTCATCCTCACAGCCTGCTCCAACCTGCGAGCTAGACAACTCACTCACTTACTAATTCACTGACTGACGGTGAATATCTCACACACGCACACACGGAGACAGAGCTGGGAAAAATCCAGTTCAGTGTATAATGCAGAAACAAGCGGTACCTCCTGAAGTCATTTCTGTCGCTCACAAACCGACATGCGGAGCCAAACCATCCCACAACACCAGGAGAGCCCGCTTCGCTCTTCTTTCCAGCACCCGCCATTTTCCCTGGAGATTTCTTTTAAAAGAAGACAAAAATCAAGACAAGCAATTTCAAAATGAAAACATTCCGAGACATTATATCAGTACGAAACCTCTGATCTGTTCTACGCACCATGAGGGAAACTGGGAGCCTACGGAAACACGTTTGGGACAAAAATGTTCACCGGCCTCAGCGTTTCAGCTCATGGCACAAACGCGATTTGATTTGTCCCCGTGCGGCATTCGTACTTTAAATATCGCTCCTCCCTTTCCGAAAGTCTGAAAATGGCGGCCACCAGGTACCGTCGCTTTCTCAAGCTGTGTGAAGAATGGCCGCGGGACGAAACGAAAAAGGGACGAGATTTGGGGACGTTTTTACGGCAGAAGGTGGCCACCGCGTTCAGAGAGGGAGAAAACACACAGGTAACGGCGGATAGCTAGCATTAATGAATCAGAGGACATTAAGCGTCATTGAGGTTGTTTTGATGTGTGGATTATATCTGATGTTTATGTGAAGTTATGTGCTCTAAAGTTTCTCTTTTGAAATGATTGAGCAGTTGTAGATGCTAGCTGGTGTTTTGACTGACCAAGAGGCTACTGCTTGAGTCGTGTTTTAAGGTTATTTTCAGATGTTTAATCTGGTTCATATTCAGGCTCTGGTTGTGCCTCTTAAGGACGTTTACAGACCTGAAGGCACTATTGTCATGGTGCTGATCCTTCACCAGGGTCTGAGGTCCTGAGTGCTCTTAAGCAGGTTTTCCTCATTGTACTGCACCATGGTGATCAAACTGGCCTGGTCCTGGAAAAGTGCCTGGTTTCCTTGAGGTGTGATGCTTGGCATTCAAGTTTTCAGATTTCATCAGTTTGTGGAGTCTGGTTTCTCATGGGCTGAGAGTCCTTCAGGTGATTGTGGCAAACTCCAAGTGAGCCATCATGTGCCTTTTACTCTTGGCACGCTGCCATAAAAGTTGTTGGCCGGTTCTCTCAAATTCATGGTACTGATCACTTCCTTTCAGTTTGGCTGGGTGACCAACACGAGACAGGATTGGTGGGTCTGAACTACACTATATGGCCAAAAGGGTCTGGACACCTGACCATCACGATTCTGTGTGGTTCTTCCTCAGACTGTTGCCGCAAAGTTGTAAGCACAGAATTGTCTAGAATGTCTTTGTATGCTGTAACGTTAAGGTTTCCCTTCAGTGGAATTAAATGGCCTAAGCATGCTCCACCATGGTAGTGCCCCAGTGCATAATGCGAGCTCCGTGATGACATGGTTTGCTGAGGTTGGAATGGAAAAGCTCAAGTGTTCTGCACAGGGCCCTGACCTCAAACCCACTGAACACCTTTGGGATAAATTGGAACGCTGACGGCATGCCAGGCCTCCTCACTTAACATCAGTGTCTGACCACACTGATACTGTTGTAGTTGAATGAGCAAGTCCTCACCACCTCACTTCAAACTCTAGTGGAAAGCTTTCTCAAGAGAATGGAGGTTATTATAACAGAAACAAAAAGGGGAGCAACTCTGTGTTGAGGCCCATGGTTTTGGAATGGGGGTGACGGTCAGGTGTCCACATATTTTTGATCATGCAGTGTAGCTCTTTTTATTCTTTTTGGAGACATCAGCACTTGCATATCTTTCCCAAAATCAGGACCTCAGGACAGTCTTACTTCTGCAGTCCTTCTCTTTTGACTTTGACTGTTTTTGTTGACCTGCACTGTCAGCTATGAGGCTTTATATAAACAGATGTATATCCTTATGAATTTCCTTATTGCCTTAGCTGAATTTACAACAGATTAGGCTTAATCAAGTTGTGAAATCATTTAAAGAATGATGAGTGGAAGTGGGGTACACCTGAGCTCAAAGTCATGTCATAGTAGAGTGTACTTGTGAATACTTTTGTGAATATGAAATTTTAGCTTTTTTAATTTACAAAAATTGTGAAAACTGTTTATGGTTTTTATTATCGTGAACTTCTTCCAGATTGATAAAATATCTAATCTATTTTGGAATAAATTTATAATGTGAATTTATATTAATAAATTGCTATTTATAATAATAATAAACATTGTATATTAATGTATATATGGCATGCAGCTGTTCAGGACAAGGTAATAAAACCACACTTAACACACATGGACAAACTATCATGCCCATGGCTAGAAATATTTTTAAAACCAAATCATCGGAAACATATTTGATGGTGCATATGTATTCTTCTTGCAGGTCTCTGACCCAGAAAAATGTGATCAAATATATGAAAGTCTGGTGCGCATCAACAGCAACGTTTACACAGAAAAGGTGAGTCTGAAGTGAGAATATTAAAATGCATTCTGTGACATTTGTAAAAGCAGTGGATTGCTTAATCAAGAGAGTCCAGACGAGACTGGCATCAATTCTCTTTACATTGTTAGTGTTTGGCTGTTCCTTTCCTGAATGTTCACTTATGAGTTATTGTATTTGGTTCAGCAGCTGTAGTTGCACAAAAAAACAACCAAGAAAATGCATCTTCTCCTGTATTAAACAACTATGTTTTGCTGTTTAAAGCCGCAGAAACAAAGAGCATTTTCTGCATTATCTTCCTGAGAGATATATCTGATCTTTTAGCTCAAAATGTTTGTTAATGGTTATAGTTGACTGTACAATTGTACCATAATGTGTATATTTTTATTGCCACTTGTTTAAGTGCATGTGAAAGAATATTTCTCTCTTCAGTTTCCACGAGCAAAAAACACAAGTTTTACTGGCGTGACAGTGGAAGAGTGTCGGATGTTATTAGGAACAGGTGAGATTTGCAAGAAATGTTTAATGACAAAGAAAAACATTATTTTTACATTACCTGTAATGTTTGAAGTGAAATCAATAAGGGGGAGATAACATTCAACACCACTGTAGTTGCACATTCAACCTTATAAATAATAGAGTGGCGTTACAATTACCAAGCTCGAGGAAAATGTTAAGATGTGCATTTTTACTTGATTTTTCTTATTTTGAAATGACCTATATCTTGATGCTTATAACTGATTATTTTAATAAATGAATACAATATTTAATTATACTGCTTCTGATGAATATCATTCTAATGGTCAACCCCCCACCCCCCCCCACCCTTTATGCTCCGTTATGCAAACTGAACGTCTAGAGTCATTTATCTTCAACATGGAGCTTATGTGTTGATTTTGAACTTTTAATGTCATCATGATCTTGATCTTATTGTAATAACTGTTCCCATAATATTAAGCCGTACACGTTGCTTATTTTCCTTTTGAATTTATCTTCAACATATTGGCCCTAAAATAGCACTTAAAATGGCAGTTATCTGACGTGTATGAATATGCTTGTAAATAATGTACAATCATCACGTATAACCTCCAGAGAACTTCATTTCCTCAGACGAAAACATCATGTAGATCAGGCATGTCCAATCTTATGCGTAAAGGGCCGGCGTGGGTGCAGGTTTTCATTCCAGGCAAGCAGGAGCCTTACCTGAACCTACTGAAAGCTAAGATGAGCTGGTTAAACAGGTGGAGTCAGGTGAGGCTCCTGCTTGGTTGGAATGAAAACTTGCACCCACACCGGCCCTTTCCGGATAAGATTGGACATTGGCTGATTATAGATGAACGTGGTCAGAGGAGAATGGCTAAGCTGACGGCATGATGATGTATTAAAACCAGTCCATCTGGCAGCAATGCCAGGCTCTTGTTTTCTGTAGCTAAACTAAAATAATCGTTGTTTGAGTGGCTCTTTTAACGTGCTAGTTTTGTGATTCAGTTGCGCATGTGTCTCTTGTAACAGTGCACTTCATAAAACTGATTTTCTAATTATTTTATTGTATTAATCATTTGTAGGAAATATGCAACAGATGGATGAGGAAAAGAAAGGACTGTGGAAAACCCTATTGCAGAGATTCTCCTCCAAGCCAGAAGACACATCTGTGGAAAAGCCTGAAAAGTAGATGTATTGCACTATAAGGGCCACCCTAGCAAAACTTCGGCTATAAAACATATTGCTCCCATTTTAATAATATATTTGTATTGTACATATTCATTCTTTTCTGCTGTATATGCATATGAATGACAGTTCATTCAAGTTATTTAACACCTTTTATGACCATAACTTGTGGGTAAATAAAGATGCATTGTATTCAAAATTGTGCCAGAATAACTTCCTGTAGCTGAACTAAATGTGCATAATTTGTCGTAATATAAATTTGAAATTTATGATACAAGTACGTACTGCAATGTAATTGTTACAAATTTGAACAAGTGCTTTCAGGCTTGAATTCAACACACAGTGTAGATTGCATATGTTCAAGTGAAACCATTGGCAGTTTGGCCCACACCAGAGAACACAGCATGTTAACATGAGATAGGTCATTTCACCCTGTTTGGAAACACACCCATTCATAGTGTGATATGGCTGTAGGAAATTTGAAGGTGGAAGGAGACGGACTCAGTCAGCCAGTATTTATTTGGACGAAATACAAGCAATAAATCATTCACTGATACTAAATCAATCACGCAGGCAAAATTTTAGTGCAAGAAACTTGTTCATTAGTTGCAGATGTAGTGCTCACAGTTGTGTGGGTGGATCGGATTCTTTTTAACTAAATGAAAGGTTATCAGCAAAGAAATTACATATTGATAAACTTATTAAAAGATGTTATTTTACAAAGTCAGCAAAAATAGAAGCTTAATATTTATTCATTCTCATAGTTGAAATTCATTAGTCAAGCAGCTGCCATGATTTAATTCATATATTCACTTAAATATGGTTACAGGCATATTTGTGGTAATGGCCAAGACAAGTCAAAATGTGCCATCAGGCACATGTTAATTACATATTTGTCCTCTTTAGTCTTTCTTGGTTTCAGGGTTATCCCTCCAGATACAGTAGTTGAGGGAGGTGGCCAAGCAGAGCCAGGCCAGGTATGGAGACAGGAGGAGAGTGGCAGTCCGGTTCACTGGGTACCAGGACACCATGGTGGCACCCACTGTGCCAGTCAGCAAGACAAGCTCAAAGAGTGCCTGCGGAGCAAGAGTGGAGACATTGATCAAACATAACAGGGCGTGTTTTACAATGTGCAGTTAATATCAGACAATGTCACTTCTTAAGAATCATAGTGCAGTTTTCATAATTTGGTTTCAGTTGCAAGTTCCTCAATCACAAGGTGGGGTAAAATGTGCATGGAAGAGTATTGTGATATTGTAATGAAATAGTTATGTGAAAGCTTTGTCTTGAGTTAAGATAACCATGCCCTTTTACCAGTTTGATCTTGTGTGCCCCAAAAAAGATAGGGGTCCAAGCCCAGTTCAGTGCTAACTGCAGGCCATAGAGGCCCAGTGGGACCACTGCATCTTCTGTGAAGCCTCCCAGCTCTTTATACACCAGGTATGAACCATACCTGAAACAACAATATTAATACAGGCATGAGTTAACAAGTAGACAAAAAAAAGGTACAACTGTCTACATCAAGTCTACCAAGAAAGTTAATGCTCTCTCTAATTTCTCCACTGAGACAACCAGATCCACAGAACAATCCACAGAACCTACTACATTACATTTAAAGCCACATTTACAGATTATGAAGATGTGTTTACAGTATAGACTCCGATGTACTGACCCCATGCCGGTGTATAAAGCTGTCCAGACCACTCCAAAAGCAGAGTTGGGTGGCCTCCATGACGGTTTGTTAAGTGAGACGTACCACGTCTTCACCTCTCTTCTTGTGATAATGCCACCACAGATCCCACCAACATGTGGCAGGGCAGTCAGACCCAGCATGGTCGTCCACATGGCTCCAACGAAAAGATCCAGAAAGTTCTCACTGTATAGGACTCTGTTTTAAGAAGAAGTAAAAAGTTTTGTCAAAGACACCTCTTACTGCATCAGGAGATGTACCACCTACTAAAACACACCTTTAAACACATGGTTAAATGTTGTTTCCCAGATTAAAAAAAAAGTTTACACAGACAAAGCTGGGCTTTACGGGACAGGCAGGGTGGCAACAATAAAGTCAGGTGACTGAGGTTAAAATGTAATTACAGTTAAATAAGACAATCCCATCCTTCCAGTGGCTACTAGTTCATGACGCGTGAAGCAGAGTAATGATGGTTGGCTTCTTGTCATTGGAACTTTTTTGTTTTCTTTCGAACGAGTCGACTCTTCGAGCCGACTCTTTTTTGATCAACCGTTAGGAGCCGACTCGCATTTCTAAAGAGCCGTTGCAAAAAAAAAAGGAAGGAAAGAAAAAGGCGCAAGCACAAAATGAAATGTATCCAGAAAATCAACATCTGAGCTGTCTAGCACAACAAAGCGACATTAGACCCAGTTCTAACTGGAGAAGAAGATGGGCAATGAGTCGGTTCTTGTTTGTGAGCTGAGCCGAGTGCTTACGAAAAGAGCCACAATTACTTGGCACAACCACCAAGTAAAAGCTTACTCATCTTAAAATGAGCTTGAAAATTATCTGATGCATTGACGAGCAAGAAAAAGTGTCCAGTGGCATGTTTTTATCCCAACAGTGGATTCAACGACTTAGTTTGCTGTTCTCAAATGTTTCGAGAACAAAACAAAACAAAACAAAAAAATCGGAATGGCAAATATTAGAGCACATCTTGGGGAAAACCCAACAAATATATAATAATGACATGAAGTCAGACGTCAGACTATCGGTTTATTTGTCTAAAGCATATCACACCTTCACATTGTGAAGTTTCAGTAAGCTATCACATAACAAGTGAACCCATAATAACCCATGATCAGACTCCTAAAATGAGCGGGCTGTCTAGAGCACTTCGCACTGGATGTGATCTATATTTATATAGACTCTAACGTTATAATACAACCCCTTATAAATTACACAACGTTTACACGCACACCTCTGGACCTGGCTACCAATCAAACATGCTGTCAGAGCAAAGAAACTGTTTAATTACTTAAATATCAGTTTAGGCACTATTATTATTATTGTATTACTTGTCTTACCTTTAAATCACTGGTGTGTCACTGTTCCCTGCGTGGTAAAAGGTCTGTGCGAGGTTAAACACGTCCTGAAATTTAAAATAAAAAGGCAGGGGGCGTGTTCACTTATGAAACGTGTGGCCACGCCCCCTCGGTTTCGTAAGCCTGTAACTGAAGGCGGAAGTGTCCACTGTGGTACAATGTGAAGTTTCAAACGTTGTGTTGTGTAAGTCAGGAGTGTAACACGACTGAGCGTCACGTTAAAGGGAAACAATCCACAACCAAGGGTAGAGAGTAATATTTCACTTCACTGACTTCAGTTCTTCCTTTCATTTTGGGGGTAAAGTTTAGTTTTCATGTTTTACTCCCATATGGACAGTTTAATGCTAACATAACAATGGTGATATCAGAAAGGTAGAAACACACAGGGGAAATGCCAATAGAAGGATTGGTTTTTAGCCACCTTTAATTGAAAGAGGATACTAAATCATGGGGCTCTGTTGAGTAATTCCTGTGACTTATACAATAGTTACACAGCTTTTTTATTTTTTTATTTTTATTTTTTTATTACTGTAGAGATTATATCTGTAGATCAGAATGAAATGCACACTTCCCTTAAGGTTGCTTTTCAAGTGGATCTGTACAAAGTTAAAAGCTTTATTTGAAAGTATCCCAGATTATTCATTGAGGAATCCAAGTGTTAATGAATGAAGAAGAGTTGCAGCATCTATATGTATTAAAGTTTTTCACTGAGTTAAATAAAGCAGAATCGCAGCCAGCAGATGACATAGGCCTACTTTTTGGTGCTTGAAAGACAGCGTTACCTAATAAGTGTTTAAGGCCAACGTTTTTGGTCTTTTAGCTCCCAGCCCACTTGAATCTGCTGTATTGTGTTTGTAATTACTTGGTGTCCTGGGAGGTACATTAAGACAAAAAGAACTGGGCCGAGTGCCACCTTTACCTTTTTGTGTCACATCATTTGGAGGGTGGAAGTGCTGGGGGTTGGCTGCTTCAGCATGTCTGGTGCTCATCTACTTCAGTTTGCATGAACACATATCCATATGCACTACCAGTCAAATGTTTTTGCACACCACAGGTTTTTACTCACTCACTCAATCATCTTCTGCCACTTTATCCTATTCAGGGTTGCAGGGAGGGAAACTGGAGCCAATCCCAGCTGACTTCAGGCAAGAGGCAGGGTACAGATCGTCAATCCACCGCAAGGCCAATACATAGAGACAGACAACCATTCACACCAAAGGGCAATTTAGAATAGCCAATTAGCCTAATCTACTCTGTGCATGTCTTTGGACTGTGGGAGGAACCCGGAGTACCCAGAGAAAACCCACGCAGACACGGGGAGAACATCTAAACTCCACACAGAAAGACACCCACGTCGACTCTGGGGATCGAACCCAGGACCTTCTTGCTCTGACAGTGCTAACCACCACACCACAGTGCTGCCCCACAGGTTTTACTATTTTTCAATTCATTTCATAAATTTCAGATGTATGCAACAGGACAATGACCCCAAAGACACATCCAGAATGTGTTAGAACTTTTTAAAACAGACAGACAAAGAAGATAAGCTGAAACTCATGGCCTGGCCACCACAGTTACCTGACCTGAGACTGAAGTATATGATGAACTGGACAGAAAGGTCAAGGGGAAGCAGCAAACTTGTGCAACAAACCTGTGAGCAATGCTCCAGGAGTGTTGTAATGAACTTACTGAGCAGTATTTAACATCCATTGTAGAAAGAACGTCTCAGATTTTGTCTGCTGCTGTAAGTGTTAGAGGATGTTACTTTGATGAATCAAAGATATAACCAGTTTTCTTGCTAATACAGGTACTCAAACAGTGGATGTGAATTTATTATTTGTTAGCAAAGAATATTGAGGGTCTAGAATTTTTTTTTTTTTGTAAAAATTAATTAACACTAAAAATGTAGAAAATCGTATTGTGTGCAAAAACTTTTGACTGGTAATGAACATACATAGTATGACGCTTCCTTAGCAATTTAAGCTACAACTTATGTAGCCTTATCCAGGATATACCTATAACACACATTACAGTCATTAATCCTACCTGGCCATTCTCTTAAATTTGGAACTATTGCTCAAGCTAAATTAAGATTACTTGCATGTTACCAAAGGGCAATCTTTTTGGATATATGATTTATGGTGGTAGTTCCAAATAATATATTTTTCTTTAAAAATGAGTAGTATTGAATTCCTTTCACATAAGCAAAACTCTCCAGAATTATTACTTATTTTAAGATTTCCTTTGAACAGATTTTTTAAAATGGCAAAATCTGCAATATTGTGAATGAATTATTGAGGCAATCAAAAATAAATCAATGTAATCAAATGAATGAAAGTTTAATTAATAATTCATACTGCATCAGGTGTGGGGTGGCACTGTGGCTGAGTGGTTAGCACTGTCACCTCACAGCGAGAAGGTTCCGGGTTCGGCACAGGTGCCTTTTCTGTATGGGGTTTGCATGTTCTCCCCGTGTTCGTGTGGGTGTATTCCTTGTTCCTCCCACCATCCAAAGACATGCACAGTGGGGATTAGGCTAATTGGCTGCTCTAAATTGCATTTGTGAATGGTTGTCTGTCTCTGGGTGTCGCCCTGCGATGGATTGGTGACCCACCCAGGGTGTGTCCCGACTCTCGCCCAATGTCAGCTGTGATTGGTGCCAGCTTCCCCCCGCAACCCTGAACAGGATTAAGCAGCAGAAGACGAACGAACTGCATCAGGTAAAGTAATATTAAGTAATGTTCATTTTAATACCAGTTAAATAAATAACAGCACGAAGTACAAAATATCACGCAAAGGTACTGTGACATTATTATATTATCTGTTGCCATTCTTTAATATTTTCACTTAAAATCGCTTATTTTTTTATGATGTTGAAACCATTCTTTTTCACCATTTCTGCATTTTATTTGTTGCATTGTTCAAAATCATCTTCCACCTAAAAAGAAAAAAATGGCCACCCTGAAGTTCTCAGCCATAGTGACTGTAGTCAAGTGGCTTTTATTGTCATTTTACCCATATACGGATGATACAGGACATAGTGAAACAAGACAGTGTTCCCCCGGAACCATGGTGCTACATACAGGACAGCATAGAGTTACCGAAATGTGCCCAATATAGGACTACATAAAGTGCATGTGTGAAAACATCTGCAAACATTGCGAGACAGTGCAAGGCATTACAACACAGTGCAGACATTATAATGGACAAAGATGGGGAGACATAGTGAGACATGTAATGTCTCATGTAATATTAGAACTGCATTTGATAATGTGCATGAGACCTTGTTTCATTACAGTTTAGACGATTATAGTTTTTATGCATTGAACAAACAAGTTCTCATGCACAAATGTATTCCACTCTGATTACAGGCACTTAATTTTTGTAATCATATTACATAATCCAGATATCATATAGAGCTTTACAATAGACTTTATAGAATTGCAGATTTAGATCCCTAATGAGTAAATCATTGAGGTGAGGTGACAGTGGCAAAATACTAAATTTAAATACTAATTTAAATACTAATTAATAAACACCTGCCATTAATTAAAGTGACTGATCAACCCTAAATAATGTTTATAGTCATGGTAGCATTCAACTGGAAAAGCCATGATGTGCAAAGAGCTCACAAAGCAGGTACGGGGTCCTGTTGTTGAAAAAGATCAATCAGGAGAGGGTTACAAAACATTTCCAAAGCATTGGATATACCATTTTTGTAATAAAAAAACCGCCATTTTAACATTTTATATGCTCTGTACATTACTGTGTATTTTAAAAAAGGGAAATATTTCCATGTATTTTGGGAATGTCCTGCTGTAAAAACTTTCTGGAAGGCTATCTTTTTATAAATTTTAGGCCCAGGCAGAGTGTGGTATTCCTCCATCACTTTAACTCTGTTTTCCAGGTGACAGGACCAAGCTACCACAGGTCTGACATAATACATTTTCCCTTATTATGGTACGCATTACAGCTGCTAGGTTAATTCTCTGCCACTGGAATGGTTCATATGCTCCATGACATTATTGACTAAAACAGCAGCAAATGAATGTGTGTAATAACAATACATTTGTAGTAGGGAGAGAATGTCTGCTAGCTGGAATCACTTCATTAACCCTTGTGTTCTGTCCAACCAAGTCAAAATTACCCATTACAAATTTGAAAAGGAACCACACTAGTTTTTTTTTAAGTCACAAAGCCTGAAAAACAACAAAATTATTTATTTAATGTATCTTCTATGGCTTCCTTCATATTTAACCTGACATATTCAGGTCATCCTCTCGCCCGAAGTCAGCTGGTATTGGCCCCCACGACCCTGAAGAGGATTAAGTGGCACAGGATCAATAAACAAGAAATGAACAAATATTCAGGTCGTTTAATGTACTGAAATATCATGACACCAACTGCTTTTTTTTTTTTTTTTTTTAAGAAAGATCAACCAAATAGTTTAACTCTCTCACAATTTTACATAACCTCTATGTCTTTTTCATATTTGCACCTGATCTCACACACCTGCTGGTAGGAGCATCTCCACACTCGAGAAGTGGTTTTGTGTGTTTTTCCCCCAAAGTATAGATGTATTTAAGATTAGTGGTGAATTAAAATTTTTACTTATTCTTTCTTGTTTATTCTCCCCTACTTGGGGACTACTATTCTAACACTAACCCTACTTGTATCAGATTCTTTGGCAATAAATCCTCATTGTTTCTAAGGGATAATAAACACTTTGTTGGATTAAGCTTTGAGCCTTTGCCCTTATTCAGTGGAGTTCAATCTCACCAGTTAGCCATTTCAGTAATCATTTCCTGTCTTACCTGTTTAAAGTCATATGGAGCACTGACCGTCACAGAGAAGAGACAGAAAACAATACAGTATGTACAGGCATGTACAAAAACTGATAAAAACAATCATATACATTTAATCCTGGAAGACCCAGACCACCTTATCATAGTAGGAAAAATATCTCAATTGGTTAAAATGATGATACCGTGTCTCAGTGAACCCCCAAACAGGTGTGTTTTTTGTTTTTTAAATTAACCCTTTTCTACTACATGTTATGAAATGGTCCTTATGAGATGTTCTGGGATGTCCATTAATGTTCACCAACCAATGAGTGGGTTAAATATAAGGGTGATTTAAAAGTTAGGGTCAGATATGACCCCAGGTGTGTTCAGGGTTAAGAGGCGTTTCCGCCTGTTAGTGACGGTCTGTGAAACAGTTGAAAGTCCATGATTAGCTGAGTGATAGCCTACTAATTGTATGCTGTGCGTCTTAGCTAGCTCACGCGCGTAAACGTCACCTTTCCCCCGCCCTTTGTAAATTTGAAAAAGAAATTTTAACCAATGACTAATGCGAGTTACTTTCATTCATTCATTCAGTCATTTCGTAATGTTTTCGGGCAGGCAGTGTGAGGAAAAGTGGGCTGTTGTGTTTTGTGTTGTGAGTGTGTTTAGGTGGCCGCGCGGATGCTGAGCGCTTGGCAGCGCGCGCGTCATCATGTGCCGGTGAGCGCGCGCTCCGCCTCAGCTGGTCCTCCAGCGTGTCTACCTTCTTGCCGCTCCATCAGCCCTCGTTGGCTGGCTGAACTCTCACCCCGGCGCTCGGCAAATGTCAAAGAGAGGCCCGTGCCGCAGCAAGGGGGCGTTGAGAGGAGGAAAACAACTGCCTTTCCAATTTTTATATCAACCCAGATTCTTATTTATTTATTTATTTACACCCCCCCCATTAAAACCTCACTGAAATCATTATTGTGAATGACAGAAGGGAAGGACAGCCAGCAGCCCGCCTCCCGTGAGCAGCACCGCGGACTCCGCACCGCAGCTCCACCGCGCTGCTTTCGCTGCCAAACATGTGAGTACCTCCTGAGCCGAGCCGAGCCGAGCCGAACCGAGCCCAGCTCCTGAGCCGAGCCGAGCCGAGCTCCTCCACCGCGTCTGCAGCAGCAGCAGCGTCCACATTCAGCGCCGACCGATGCTGATGCTGATGCTGACGCTCACGGGACTCTGTTTATCACAGCGTGTGTGTGTGTGTGTGTGTGTAGCCCGCAGTTTTTCCGCCGCGGCTGTCACTAGCATCCAGCTGTAGTAGGCTTCACGGTAGGACTGTGTTACTCTCTAGCGCTCGCTCGCGCTACACGCTTCTCCATGGACGACTCGAGTTGCTACATGGCTGCTGCTTGAATCGTATTTCTCTCTTTATCTCCTGCGTGATTGACGTTTGCGCTGGGTTAAACAATAGATTGCCATTTTGACGACACGTTCGTTGTGCATTTTCCCCCTCCTGATGGTGCATGTTGGCGTTGTTCTCATGGAGGCTTTCTCCGGCCACAGGAACAGCTCGCTTAGCGCGTAACCTTGAGCTCGGGTTTGCACCTGCTTCTAGCCTGGGAACCTGCTGCAGGTGTCAGGCTCAGACCCCACATGGACACGGGAACAGGAGCAGCATGCATGTAGCATGCACACGACACGTTTTTAGCTTCTGAAAGATACCAGGAGAGCCCATTGCAGCGCCTGTGTTGGGCATCCTGATATTCATGTTTACAGATGTAGGCTTTGCATGCGCTGCCACGAGCTCATCTGGACCGGGGCTGTGTGACTGAGGATGCAAAGGGATGCAGTTTCATCCCAAAACAACTGTGCAGTGTGACTCAATGCCACATGAATGAAATGGGAAGGCGTGATTGCAGTCGCAGATCTGGCGCACTTTTAAAGAAACGGCCACCTGCTACTACAACCCGTTTTGTTTGCATGATCATGCAAGTTTGCACAGGCACTGTGTCAGTTTGTAGTAGTAGTAATAGTAATAGTAGTAGTAGGAGGAGGAGGAGGCCTGCTGTGTGGTTTTACTTCATGACTGGGGCCACAGAGGCTTTATAGGTTTATAGTAGTAAGGTCAGAGGTTGTGGGATCGAGAAGTTGATCAGTGGGACCAGACCAGACTCAGAGCTTGTTCTTGGTCTATACTGTGATAACGGGGATATTGTGAAAGACATGGGTTTTAACTGATGCAGTGTCTTGTAATTCGTCGGATCTTCTTCTTGATTCCATGGTTAGCATTCAGTCCTACTGCTGACACTTAGGTTAGAAGGTTCAAACAAAGTTATACTGCCATACTGTCACTTTTTTTTTACTCATTTGTTGTTATACTTTCATTTGGTAACCTAACTATACACTCTGAGTGACCTTTCCCTGTCAGTTGGGTCATATCATCAAGGGTACCCCCTTTAAACCTTTAGTATGTGTTTTTTACTGTATAAAGCTCTTAACTCTGTAAATCTTAACTCTAAAAACCAAACAGTCCATTTGTGTACCATAAATCATTGTCAAGGCACCCTGTGTCCACGCTTAAAGGTGAAACAAACATATTAAATGCTGGAAAAGATGTACCCTTGAGCATCCAGTGCCAGCAACTAGGAACAGAAAGGTTCCTGACATCTCCTAAGCATACTCTTACAGCTTTAAAAACAAAGGGGGCGGGGGGGGGTGGTATTAAAGCTTCACTCTCCATATGTTCATTTTCTTATTATACCAATTTTAACACCTTTCAGACTCATTTGCCAGAGTGATTTGCATTACTCGGTTTGTAAATATGATTCCAGATTGTGGCATTAGAACTCGTCGGTATGTTTGTCATTTGTGTCCTTATTATGGAACTTGAAAGTGCTGTTTTTGTCAGTTTTAAATATCATTTGATGACATAATAAATGCAAAGGTTTTCAATTTTCACCAGTTAAACCAAAACTTTTTACATGCAAAAGTCTACAGCTAAACCCAAACCCTGGAATTACTAGTGTTTTTTTAAGTAGTTAATTAGTTCATTCTGTGAACAGGTAACTTACGTGCTATGAATACGTGTAAGGAGTATTGCACTAAAAGCAGGCTCTAAAAGTAGTTGGTTTAAAAATTCTGTTTTGACTTCATGAACAATCAAAAGTTTGTCTCAGTTTCTTTAAATCACCTTCAAACTTATTTCTTCTTCTTCTTTTTTTTTGCATCATTATACTTAGTGTTTGAAATCCTTGACCTAAATTGCTAAAGTAACTTTTGCTTGCAAATAGACGTCAGTGCCCAGTTTGATTCAAGTCAGTTTGGTGACCTGAAATAGCACCCAGAAATCTATGAATGGATCTTAAAAGTTGTTTTTTTAGGACAGTAGAGACTTGTTGTGATGTCATTTCCTATTCAGGCTGTATTAGAAATGGTGCCTGTTGTCATATATAAAGCACCCTTTTTTGGAGCTATTCTGAGATCCAACCATCTTACTACAGAACTATTCAGAGTGTATATGTGCAGTTATAAGTGCAAATCCCTGCCTAAAGGCCTCTAATTATAATTAGTGCAACATTAGACAAATGATTAAACATTAAATATGATTATACATTGCTTTTAGTGGAACATGCATTAATTCACTTTTTAGTGAATGACATGCGAAATAATAAAAGAAAGTTTTGCACAAGTTTTGCATCTGTAAAACACAAGTTTAACAGTGTCAGGTACAGAAAGCTTTAAGCAACTAGCAGCATATATCTTCCAGTAGATGATGGGCTAGAGGTTGTGACAGGTGATATTTGAACTGTTAGAGTTAATACAATATTTTTTTCTCCACTATCAAGAGGCAGAGCCTGTGCACAGTTGTGAGACAGAAATGTAATGTACAGTAATTATATCTCATATCCCGTGGGATCCTGGGAATGCAGCACAGATTGACTTCCATTTTTGTATCTTAATCACAGCACACATTCTGGGGAAAAAAGGACAAAATTATCAGAGGAATCTCTGTTCTTGGTTTGTCAGGAGGTATGAACGGTTTGCACACTGGGACCTGCTGCTTGTACCAGCACACCCCTGTTCCACCATGACCCCCAGCAGAGAATTCTGGGATTGACATTAGCATCACTCCCACTGATGGCCTGCACCAGGTAGCATTTCTTTTTCTCTACACACTTTGGCCAGCTGTTCTAACTAAAGTGGAAAAACATGTATTGAATGTCTTTATACTTATACTGATAAGTGTTCAACTCTAACCTGACTACGTAAAAGGTTTCAGCTAACCTGCTGAAGCTATGGGGAGCTGTTGGAGCTGTCTATACAGAGACGCCATTCAAGACAACCACCCCACCAAATTCAAGGTACATACAGTACTTTCTAGCACACGCTCTTTTGTTACACGTCCACATAGAAAGATTAGTGTCAAAAGGTCCCAGAGAGATCTTTCTCTGTGGAGTTGTGGCCTTTTATTGGCCATCGAAGACAATTTTCATTTCCTTTCGTCGTTTTTTTTTTTAGTTTCTCACCTTTGTGGCTCAGTGATGAAGGGCACTGATCGGATGGTTGTGGGTTAAGATAACAGCACCTCCCAGCTCTTAAAAGAGCGGTCATCGATTCTGGAGAACAATTGTTGATAAAGTGTATTGAAAAACGTGTGTTAGATTAGAATCAATGAGTGCACCTTTAACCCAGCTATATCTTGTCTCAATCATAATTTACTTTGGATAAAATTATCGAATGAGCCAAATATAAATCTAAATTAAAAAAAAATGCAAAGCTGTATTTTTGAGGTTGTTGACAGATGTAGCACTTATCCAACACTGCCATTAACTGACAAATGCTATTAATTAAAGGTCCACTATGTATTATTTATGTGGGTCTGTTAGCAGAAATGGAATATAGTATCCGTATGTTTTCATTAGTGTATAATTACCTATAACTATGAATCATTGTGTTTTCCTAAGCTTAGAATGAGCCCTTTGTATCTACATAGGGGAATGGATTTCTTTCTTGGAGCTGCCATGTTGCACCACTACTGTAGCGTAGAACAGACAAACTTCTACTGAGTGCCTTCCGTATTTCCGTATGTTTTTACAAGCAGCGGAATCTGAATCTGGAAGGAAGCACTGGAAGGACAACAAAGAAGATAAAAGGAAGAAAAAGGAAGAAAAAATGGAGGAATCAGTGTTTGTTGTTGCTGGCTAACAAGTTTGGGGACACAAATTTTGAAAAAAGAAAGAAAGATCATGCTTATTATTTAGCACAGAAAAAGCAAGAGAGTGTGAACGTATGTAGTTGGAAGTACGCCACAATCACCTGACAGCTACGGTACGTTCTAGTGCATGCTTAGAAAGGGAGGGGTAAGGGAGGGGCATTCAGTTTGTTGAATCATACATAGCGGACCTTTAAAACGTGTTGGGCTTGGATTGTAACACAGGTGTCAAAAGTGTCCAGCTTCAAGGTGCTGCATACTACTACATTTCCTGTAGCCCACCCCTAATACACTCCTTGTCGGTATTTGTATAATATAATTACTGACTCAGAATCCTGAAATGCATCACCGGCTCGATCAGTTTTCTTAAGTCAGCACTGCTACACCTACAAATATGTCTGAAAGAAGGACAATGGATGGACAGTACGGGCAGGTTCAAGAGAGGTGGGTGAGTGAGAAAACGTTTATTTACTGGGGGAGATAAGCCGGTGTGATTTCGTCTCTGCTTTGGTAGAGAAGCTGTAGAAATCTGTGGTTGACAGAATACAATTTACATCACCTGTTTCACATAAAAATAAGTATCTTATCCACACTGACGACCAGAACCAGCTTAAAGTTGAAGAACTGAATCGTTCTCACAAAGCAGGATGTCTGCAGCAGCACAGAAAGATGCAAGTTTTATTATTTCTGAGGCAACAAACTTTCTAACACAAGATCTTGCAGACAATAATCGACAAGACAGCAAAAGACAACAGCGTTAGTTTGTTATCCTTTAAAGGCAAACTCGAGCTCTACACTCTGCAGTGACTGATTTTTCATCTGTACACAACCTGTAGGTGACAAATGTGGATGATGAAGGGAACGAGCTGGGATCGGGGACTATGGAGCTCACCCAAACTGAGCTCATTTTGCACACACGAAAGCGTGATGCTATCCGGTGGCCGTACCTTTGCCTTCGGCGTTACGGCTACGATTCCAACCTGTTCTCCTTCGAGAGTGGGAGGCGGTGTCAGACAGGACAGGGTGAGTTACTAATTCACACAGGACTAAGCACTTGCCTTCTCTCATTTACAGTCAGTTAGATCTTCAGCAGATGGATAATTAAGTAGCACATAAAATCACAACAGCCAGAGAATCAGCTTTGTGTGTGACTGTTGCATAATCGAACATTTACATTTCCCTTGAATTAATAGAATCAATTTCAATACTGTTTTTTCTGTTATTGGTCTGATCAGTTTGTGGAGTAAAGGATGTATACTACATTCCTTTATGCAGAATATACTATATTTATCTCACTTTATTTGGTTTGAAATCAGTTGATGTATTGATAGAATTAGTGCAATTAATTCACAGATGGTTTTGATCTCCAGCATCTTCAGGGTAGATGCAGTTTCTCGTAACTACAGTACTGTCTGGTGCTGTACAGTAGCTTTTGTTACTCTACTGCCCCCTTGTGACTGTATGAATGATAAACAATGTAACGGACTGATCCATTTGGTGTTCTCAGGTGTAAGAAACTGAGAACTCTTCTTGAAGTAATATGATATCGTGTTAATTCTCTTGTAGAAATTCAGTTAAAATATACAGAGCTGCATTTACTTCTTCCTGTCAGTATTCTTTACGCTTATTCTGTGAGATTGTAAGTGTGCAGTGAATGATGAAGGTCCGTTTCTCTGTTCTCCTGCAGGGATCTTTGCATTTAAGTGTTCTCGGGCAGAAGAGATCTTTAATCTGCTGCAGGAGCTGATGCAGTGCAACAGCATTAACGTGGTGGAGGAGCCCATGATCATGACCCGGCCTGGCCACACACCAGAGATGGAGATGCCTCGAACCCCTCAAACTCCCAACAGTGAGGCACACTCAAACACACCCAAACAGCAATATCAGCAATAGATTTGCATACACATGTGATAGCAAAAAAAGTTCATTAAACATTTAGGATTCTGTGAAGCAGATTTAGCATATTAATGTGAATGTTACACTTCTTTTTGTTTGTTGCTGGTCTTTTGATATTTACCAGAAATCTGTAGCTAATACAGTGAAATACTAGTAATACATAGCTCCCACGATAGGCGGGGGTTCACTGTATACCGTATATCTTCTAATAGAGGCCTGTCTCTTATAGACGCCCGTCTCCGATAAACGCCGGGCTAAAACCACGGCACGACAAATAGACGCCGGTCTCCAATAGACGCCGGGCTGCAGGCAACGCCCATCTCCAATGACCAGTGATGGGACTAACGGCGTTATAATTAAACGGCGTTACTAACGGTGTTATTTTTTTTAGTGACGAGTAATCTAATTAATTACTGTTTTTATCGTTACAACGCCGTTCTCGTTACTGAACATA
>JAQMCW010000035.1:11309777-11323599 GCA_030068335.1 Chrysichthys cranchii
TTAATGTTTGAATTAACATTTTTTTAAATTATATTTTATATTTTATATTCCAGAGTCCCGCGAAAGCCAAAAAATTCTGCGAATCAAAATTCAAAAATCCGTGATGCACTGAACCTGCGATAAGTGAACCGCAATATTGCGGGGGTTCACTGTATTTAGGCATTACATGGCAACACTGTCGGTACACATGTTAGACTGTCCATTATAACCTCACTGAACCTCTGTGTGTAGCTCCTGGGTTCCCAGTGCAGACGTTTCCTAATGGATACCCAGGGTACCCTATAAGTGCAGATTCATCACAGCCCTCCCTTACCAGCGACCACAGACACAGCCTCATGGGGATGGATGACCAGGTGAGGCAAACATGCACTCTACACAATATGGACGGCCACCCACACACACGCACACACACGCGCACGCGCACACCACACCAAATGGGGAATTAATAAACTTCATTATATTAAAAGTGGCGGCTCACTGTTCCCAGAATCCAGTGTGTTGTTTTTGCTTTGAAAACACCTGACCGCTACCTGCTAGTTTCCTGTGCATCAAAACCTCGGCAAGCTCACCTTTAGTAACCCCTTCAAAACTCATCCTGAGATGGACCAGTCAAACAATTTCATGTGTAGATACTCTGACAAAATATCTTTAATTTCACGTTACAGTTTAAGATCTATGGCCTAGGACTTTGCTGGATTGTCGTGGAGTGTTTTCTGTAATCGATAGCAGCGAAAATGGCGTCTCGCTGCTGAGCGCAGAGGATTCCAGGTAGGGTGAGCCAGCCCTTTGAAGTAGGATGAAGATCTATAATCAGGCTTTAGAATTTTCTGTTTTTCGCCGGCTTCATTTGCACAAAGCCGTAGCGTACCTCCGTCCTGTCTGATAAACAGGGCAAATGTACCTCATTATTACACAGAAGATTCCAGATTTTGGTGCTAAAAAAGTTAGTTGTGAATCTGGAGGTCAGTGCGCCTGCACGATTTCAGATATAGTTTGAAGGAAACAGATTAGTGAAGTAGGAGGAGGTGCCCATTGGCCACAAGATGGCAGGAGTAGGAGACAGTAGAATAAGGGATAAGGGAAGTAAAGTGGAACGACATATGCAGAACATCTTTAAATGTGGTATGAGTGCATCATATTGGTCAGTCTGTAAACTGTGCTTTGTGCAGCCTAAGACAGAATGGAAAATATTTATTATTGACTTAAAAAATTGTATTTTAAAGACAATAACATTTTGCAGCAGTGCAAGTATAACTCTGAGGTGCGATGTCATTAATTACTTAGCGTGGCATACACTGATTCTGGTACATCTATGTTCATAAACATGCATGCAGAGGCTTTTTTTTCCCTCTCTGCAGACACACACATATGTGAATACAGTTAGTATGGAGAGCGAGCTCTCGAGTCGCCACTGTGTCCGATCACTCCCCGAGGTTCGGCCCCCTGCCTTCACCGAGGCATCCGCTATGCCTGGCCAACCCGGCATGCACTGCTGCGGCATGGATGACTCCCATAAGGACCCTCAGCTCTTCCTCCAGCCAGAGTCTCAGGAGGTGAAGTTCATGCTGGGGCCGACGCCGGCACAGCGCCACCTAATGGAGCGAGACCGAGATCGGCACTCCTCTCACCCTCTCCGAGCGCCTGACGGCAGCTCCGAAACCGAGGGAGATGAGGCTCCGCCCCTTCACATGTGCAACCCGCATTCCTACCACCATTACCACCATCATCTGCACCGGCATTCCAGCATGGAGCCTTGCCCGGGAAGCCAGCTAACATATGAGAACATTAATGGTCTTCGAGGACCACGCAGGCAGAGGCTGAGCCCCAGCAGTGCCTCCCAGTCGCAGTCTGTGGGCTCGAGCAGTAGCAGCAGCACAGCTGGGGAAACACACCCTCATACACACCCACACTCTCTGCCTCTCTCGCACGCACACGCCTCCTCATTGCCTCCGCAGGGCTACAGCGGGGGCCATCGCCGCTCTGCGCTGCTCAACTACGAGAACCTTCCGTCACTGCCACCAGTGTGGGAGTACCGTGCTCTTCAGCGTGACGAGGAAGAGGACCAGGATGAAGATGAGGAAGATGATGAGTACGAGGAGGAAGAGGAGGATGACTTTGATGAGTATGAATACTCAGAGGGCCCAGGAACCCCCAATGGATATCATCAGGAAAGTGGTGGCAGTAGTGGGATTCATCGTGACGCTTTGCAGAACTACGTGAACACAGAACAGGTGGGGGAAAGCTTACAAAGCACCTGCAACATCTAGGGCTAATTGTACTATAGTAGCATTGCTATGCCACGTTAGATCACAGATTTCTTGTAATCTTGTAATGATTGTAAAAATCAGCGAGACATCACTTTGTGGACGATATGGTTTATTTGTAATCCTATATCAGCTGTTGGAGAGATAGAAAACATAGTGGCAGGCTTACCATCTCTGCTGAATGATCGAATGGCAAGGGCTTATACTGGGTATAGAACAAACCATTTTGGTTAGAAGTAGACAGTGAGACTCGATGTCAGACGCTGATTTGTCTCGGACAGTGGGGAAATGCATTCACTAACTGCTGTGAGGTTACACTAGTCCAATCGGAGCCAACTCTCGGATAAAATCCAGACCTTGCTGTTGTCATTCAGATGGTCTGTTCAGTACTTAGCAGTGAACGTCCTGTTGATTTATGTTATCTCTATTGGGTATTGTTGGTTGATCATATTTTGGTCTTCGAAAAAGAGGACACTGGGGACAGGATGGCAGCGTAAGGCAGACAGACACCTGCAAAATGCGAATGTAGAAAGCAAAAGGACATTTTCACCAATTTCAAAAATCTTTACAGAAAAAGAGGATGTATGGTCACCATAAGGTATAGCAAAAAAACTGTCGAATTTGTTTTAAGTCGGCCAATATGAATCGTCTCCATTCCAGTTATAGCGATATAACCAACATGCATCAAAGACAGGAAGTGTCTTTTTATATCCAAAGGATATTTATTTTAAAAGATGTGATTAATATGCCCAAATATTATAATGTAATATAATAATATTATTATAAAAATAGCACCCCAAATGTAATTTTTAACACAGAATATTCAAAGCATTTAAGAAGTTATAGGAAAAAAAACAGTCTCGGTTACATGTATTACATTTTTTATTTCTTCGGATGTTTTGAAATCCTTTTTCGTCTTTGGCTCCTGGGGAAACACACATATTCCTCAGTGTGTTTGGGGATCCTCCTGGAAACGACTCTCATGTCCTAATGTCCTGAACATGAGATCACTCATCTTCTGCCGCTTAATCCCGTTCAGGGTCGCGTGGGGGAGCTGGAGCCAATCCCAGCTGACTTCGGGTGAGAGGAGGGGTACACACTGGGCAGGTCACCAATCCACCGCAGAGCGACACACACACACTGAGACAGACAAGCATTCACACTCACATTCACGCCTACAGGCAATTTAGAGTAGCCACTTAATAATAATCCCCTCTATGCATGTCTTTGGACTGTGGGGGCAAACCGGAGTACCCGGAGGAAACCCACACGGACACGGGGCGAACATGCAAACTCCACGCAGACAAGCACCCAGGTCGACCCCGTGGATCGAACCCAAGACCTTCTTGCTGTGAGGTGACAGTGCTAACCACCGTGCCGCCCCTGAGCATGAGCTATGTATTATAAATTGAACCGACTGTAGAAATGTAGGCAAATTTTGTGTTTTTATATTACTCCACTTTCAAAGAAAATATATGGAAAACATATACACACACACACATGCACGCACACATACACACAAGGTTCTGAGGTCTTTAACCATGCC
This sequence comes from Chrysichthys cranchii, assembly GCA_030068335.1. Classification (NCBI taxonomy): domain Eukaryota; kingdom Metazoa; phylum Chordata; class Actinopteri; order Siluriformes; family Claroteidae; genus Chrysichthys; species Chrysichthys cranchii. The sequence continues at coordinate 11,313,588 of JAQMCW010000035.1, forward strand.
TTGTTTTCCCAACAGATTCAGCCTCCCAGCCATCTGCATCACGCGTGCCCTCCTCATCCTCAGCCCTCTGAGAGGGGTGGCCGAGTTTTCAGTTTTGATTTCCGCCGGCATCGGGCGGGGCGTGGCACAGTTGGCAGTGCTGCCTACGAGCAGCATGGACGCCACCTGCCCCCTCCACCCTCTCGCCAGCTCAACTACATCCAGGTGGACTTGGAGGCTGGAGCCTCGAGTTGCCCAGGACACGGAGGGGGTGGAGCTCAAGTGCCACAGAGACCGCCTCCAATGAAGCGCGGCATGGCCGCTGCCCCAGTAATGCCTCCCTCCCGCCGCGGCGAGTGTTATGCTGTGATTGACCTGCAGAAAACAGCAGCCATGTCCAATCTGCAGAAAGCCCTGCCTCGTGATGATGGCACGTCCCGAAAGACCCGCCACAACAGCACCGACCTGCCTCTGTGAGACTAAACGAGTGATAAAGAGTGAGGGGGGGGAATGAATGCTATGGGTAAGAGTAGAAAACAAAGGAGCTCTGTGGTGTTACTATCCTCTCACCAATTTAGTTGGAGTTTCCATACTCACACTCATATTTTCAACACATTTGCACTTATGCCAGCTACTTCTAGTGGATACAATAAGGCGAAACTGAATATACCAGCTGTGTGTTATAAAAATCTGTGCAGATTTTAAAGGTGGTCCATAACTGATTTTGGTGCCCAGTGACCATCAAATTGTAATCAAGCCCCTCCATCTAATCTGAGACACAGAGTTAGACCTTAACAGGGTTACAAGAAAAGGTGTTTAAAATAATCTATGAGTAAATATCACATTCCGGTTCAGCTCTGAAGCCACTCTGTAAACAGCTGGATTTTCAGCTTATGTAAAGCAGAGTGTTCCAAGTTTAAGAGCTTGTTTATTCACAGCAGTTTTTACTCATCCATCTGGTTGATCATTAACATTTATAGCATGTTACATCCTAGAGCATAAAACTTTTCTATTTTTTAGACATTCAATACAATTAATTTGACCTAAAATGCAGTTCGAAGGTTCTGTGTATCTGAAAGGACAGATTAGGAAAGAGTAAAAGACATTAGAGTCTGACTGCGGTTTCCACACCCCCAAAGTAATCTGTAATTCACATTCAAGTGTTAATGAAGTGCAAATCCAAGAGTATGTATTTATGTAACTCTGTGTTTTGGAAAAACTGTGCAACGCATCATAGCCATGCATATGCAGAAGGAAGGACTTTCATTATTTTTTTATAAAAAAAAAAAGTCATTCCATGAGCCTTGGACTAGGCAAACCTTATTTATATTAATTTATTTAATTTTATTATGCATATTTATGCATTTATGGATTTGTTGAATTTTGTTATTTCACTCTTATAAGTAAGAGTAGATAACATACATGTCAGTGAGATTAATTGTCTTCTAAAGATAGCGCAGGCGATGAGGAAGACTACAGAATCCAGCTTTGTTACATGTCATGTCATTGTCACGTTGGTTTTATAACTGCAGTTTCATGTGGAATAATTCTATTTTAGTGAAATATTGTGCCAAACAGATGAATATAGTGTGCCAATGATGTATATGGAGTTTGAGGGCTATCTATCAACAACAGCTGAAAATAAAATACAGCTGTTAACTCACTACACAACAGTTATAAGCTATCCAGGGCTAAAGTGTTGACGATTTAGACATTGCCTCCCATTTATACATACCAGTTCAGGATTTTCAGTTTTTACTGCAATTTAGTGAATCTGGATGTTTCGTTGTCCGTGGCAGAATTCCAGTCAGGGTTCATGTTTGTCTGTTCCACTTATAGTAACAGGTAGCCTACTGTACATGTTGCCTTGCAGTTACACTATACTGTGAAAAAGACTAATATGAATGATGGCTCAAATTCTGCGATTACCAGATGCTCCTTTATACAAGGATTACAGCTGCAAGAATTTTGTTAGGAAGGTTATTCTGCACAAAGAATAAGATTAATAGAAAAATGTAAAAAAAAAAAAAAAAAAATGGAGAGGGTTTTCAGTTGAGATTGACTTTAGTAGGAGATTAGGGTTAATCTGTGTTTGGGGGGGAAAGCGCCATAAAATATTTGCTTGTTTTATTCAAGTTAAGTTATTCAAGGCTTTCCACCAATTTTTCAAAATGTAATTTTATTACAAGAATTTTGTATAACTGTTGCATATTGACACATTTCATAAATGTGCAAATGTACCACAGTTATACATAATTATTACCACCTCCAAAAACCCGTGAGTAAGTGTTCTGTAATTCATATAGCTGAACCGTAACGTTTAATTTATTGAAACACTATGATTACAGACAGCCCGAAATAGAATTACCACTCAGCTTGGAAAGCGCTAAGTATGTACATGAAACTCTGGAAAATGGGTGGAAATATAGTTGCTTTTGGTTTAGCTGGGTAGGATGTAGACTCGGCATTTCACACTGGAATTGGCAGCCATACTGAACTGAGAGCAAAGCCACATGGAGCTTCAATACCAAATTATTTAATGCGTTCATCTTTCATAGTTTTTTTTGTTGTTGTTTATGCTTTTGTCAAAGCACTGTTCACCTGGACCAATGTGAGGAAAGAGTTAAGACTCATTTGCCTTTTGTTACAAATTTGTCCTAAATTTCCAATATTTATGATAAAATTAAGTACTCTTATTTCTGATTCAGAATCAGTTTCCTGATAAACAATCCCACAGCTTAGTTATTCGAGCTAAACACGATTGTTCTTCAAAGAGACTTGGATTTCATTCCAGTATGGCTGTTAGAGTGGTCAAGCCAAACAAAATCAACATGTAATATACACTCACACCAGTACATTGCAGTGTTTGTGATGTACTGTAAGAATGCGATGATAAACTATTTGGACACTTTTGAACACTTAAGAGAGTCAATCTAGTTTTAACATCTATATTTTTGGTATTGTTGTGTGGAAAAAAACATTTTGCAATAACAGCTACTGGGGTCATATCAGTGTTTGTCTAAGTTATGAAAAAATATGAAGATCTGTGTGTGTATGTGTGTGTGTGTGGAACAAAGAGATTTCATCACCTTTCAAAGAGGTCTTAATCAGCACTGGCTTTGCCATCTTTCTCAGGCCTTGATACACATGTGCTGCTGGGCTTAATCCCGGGCATTACGTGGAAGCAGCGATCGTATTTGTGTTAAATGTGACATGTGTGGGTTCACAGATAACCTGATTGTGCCATAAAAAGTATGAATTGTTATTAACTTGTGGGGGGAATTAAAGTACACTAGAAAACCTTAGAATCTTGTGTTTATGTTGGTTGTGTGAGACCTCTTTGGATTGTGAATCGTATTATTTTCAGGAGTTTCCATTTTTAACATGATTTTTTTATTCCATTATCAGGGCCAATCAAGTAGCTCTTCGCTGTGAATTTCATATATTATGGGTTACACTTTAGACCCAGGCTAGTTGCACTGAAAATAGAAATAGGACAACAATAATCCTGAATGATTGAACATCCCTCTGTTAAAAACAAAAAAAAAACTTATAAAAAAAAAAAAAAACAGATCCGTTTTCCGATTTTACAACGAAAAGTTGAGTGATCATTTCGCATTTGCAGGTGTCTTAAGTTCAGTCTTTGTTTAGATTTTCCTCGTTGACTTGTTTTCGTCAAAACAACTATGTACCTCTCCGTTAATGCAATGTCATAAATGGGATCTGCATATAATTCTATTTTCATCCAAGCCTGAGCTAAATTTTCAACTGAAGGTCATGTTGAAGGAAACCTACCTGAAAACTGAATGACTTACTGGTAGTCTGGCTTCATATTTTGTCTTAATAAGGCTTAGGCAGAGCTCACTGACTGTGATGTCCTGCGCATTAATGTGAACGAGTGCCAAATGTGTCCGAGTAAGAGCGATCGAGAGCGGCTCACGCATGGACTCTTTAGTGGAGCTTGCTGGGCTCAAAGCTCTGTGAACAGTCTTACTCTCTGTATGAATGTAATACACAGAGACGGACTCGTAAAAACGCCCAGATCCGGCGATTTACACTCGATGTTTCTATCCTCACTGATTTAAAAAAAAAAAAAAAAAAAAAGTGTTACTGTTTTGTCTTGAAAATTCGATTTTTTCCAGTTGGTTTCTTTGTATACAGTATTTACATTTTCTTGTAAGTATGTATTTCTGTGTGCGTGCATAACATATTATATATGGGTATGCGGTGGCAGTCAGCTTCTCCTGTGTTTGTTTACACAACACACTACTTTTTTGCCACAGCTGTTGAACTGTAGGAAGAACTGTCCCTGCACCGGAATTCGTTTCGTTTAGATGGACAAAGGCGTTGTCGTCTCTGTCCGCAGAGATGAGATCTTCAGTAGTCTGACGTAGTTGCAGTCATAACCTTTCCCTCTTCCTTACAATGCAGAGCAGGCATGCCCCATATTGAATGTTATTTTCAGTCGTATAAACCTTTGACGAGAAAGGCTTGTACAATAAAATGAATGTGATTCAATGTAATGTCAATATTAAAACCGGAACTGTAAAGAAATGCTTGTGCTGATGAGTCATTTTAAGAGTCCCATCAGGAAACTGGATCACAACAGTGGAGTGCGAGTGATCCTGTGTCTGGTTAATTCAAGAAACCATATTCAGTCCTTATTCTCAAACAATGACATATTCATAGATCAGCCATAAAGGTTTAAAACCATTAAACTACACTTCAACCCTTACAAATGCAGTTCAACAAGTGTTCAGTACAGAAAATGAGCCATAACTTTTCACGTTAGGAAAAGAAAGCGTTTTTATTATAGACCCACTTCAAGTAGAAATATAAAACAGGTCATTTTGACCCAAGCATGACACAAGGGTTAACTGTAATTTTGCGCACAAAAAAAAAGACAAAAAAGATTAGTAGGTTTATTTATTTGGTTTCCTCAGTAGACATCCATATGATTAGACATATCCCTCACTTCCTCACCCAAATCCAATGCCTTTCCCCACCACAAAAAAAGCCACTTGATTTTCAGCACTGAAATACTTCTCATCATCACAGCTTTGAAGTTTTATATAATTTAGCAGCAAATGCTTTCAGGGAGTTGTCGTTATTAAGATTAGTATCAGTTATCGGATGATGCTTGGAGCTCTGATATCGGATATCACATTTAAGAAAAAAAAAAAGTTGCATTGCCTGAAAAAACAAGGCATCTTCAGAACGATTGTATTTCAGATTTGTGTAATCAATAGATGGTCCTATATTATCGCTTTGTTGTAAAATAAAAAGAAATCCACAGAATTTAATACAATTATAAATTGCTACATCACAAGTATACAGTGCAATATTGTCAAATACTGTACTATGAATTTTCTTCATATAGTTAATAAACATCTATATCGTTGCTTTAAGGCATATCGGAATATAGAGCATTTTCCTGAGAAATCAGTACAGTGTGATGTTTGTCCTCTTTAATAATAATTAAATGAATCTGAACCTCTGCAGGCTGTATGTGATCTGATGCACTGATTGAAATGAGTATCTCCGGAAGTTGCTGGATCACTTCTGGAACTGTAGTGTTAATTCAGTGGAAACTGTAGTGTTAATAATAATGCTGAATGTTCTGTGTATCTGCTTTATACATTTGATAATCCAATCAGATGGCACAGTAAGTCATAGCATGCTATATGCAACTGCACTTTACTTCATCTAATCATGAAATGTTGTTGAGGACTTTTTTTTTTTTTTTTAAAGCATGTATCATTTAATTCACAGAAAGTGTCTTCTTAACCCTGGGAAACCCAGATCAGATAAGGTTGAACTAAAAATTAGGGTCAAATATGACCCCAGGGGTGCTAGAGGGATAATTGTGATTATGACAGTTCACCACATGTACATGTTACATTGGAAAGCTTTTACATTTAAAGTTCAGGCTCTTTGCACTGAATGTGATCAAAATGAAGCTCAGGAATATATGGAATTTACTGCAATTTGTTTTACTTTATTTTTATGGTCTCAAGTTACATTACATTACAGTCATTTGGCAGACACTCTTATCCAGAGCGACTTACATTTATCCCATTCATACAACTGAGCAGTTGAGGTTAAGGGCCTTGCTCAAGGGCCCAGCAGTGGCAGCTTGGTGGTGATTGGATTTGAACTCCCTATCTTCCGATCAGTAGGCCAACGTCTTAACCCCCTGAGCTACCTCCTGCCAAGTTCAGTCCTGTGCTTGCGTTACAGACTGTGCGAAATTGCACGTGTTCTTCCTGTGTCTGAATGAGTTCCTCCAGATTCTTCTCACTTCCTAAAAGCATGCCAAGAGGTACACTTGCAAGTCTGAAATCGCTCTTAGGTGTGAGTGTGAATTTGTGTGTGACACCCTGCAATGGACTGGTGTCCCATTCAGGGTCTAATCCTGCCTCACGTCCAGTGTTCCTAGGACAGACTCCATATCCACCTCAAGGCACCATGACCCTGAGCAGGATAAACAGGTTAGTAAAGATACCATGCTTCAAGTTATTGGCATTATTCAAGTGTAAAACTTTATGTAATAATTTCCAAAGCTGACGTTATAAAATGACATGTTAGTTGAACCTGTTACTGCTTACTGGGAAAATATCTCACCACCTTGTATAAACCCAATAGTTCCTATTAGGTTCAGTGTTAAAATCAGTGACAATAATAAATATGCTTAACAGTACAATGATGCTGAATCTAAAAAAATGATGATTATAAGATGTTCAATATTGCCTTGGTGTAGTTTATTATTATTGTTATTAATAATAATAATAATAATAATAATAATAATAAGAATTTTCCTTTGTAAGGATGAGTGTGTATTTAGACATTAAAAGGATGGTAATATTATTACAGTTTAATAATATTAATATATTCATCTTTATTGTCTTGATCAGGGATGTGATGGAGCCGGATCATAATCCAAGAACTCTAGGCACGTGGTGCAAATACACCCTGGATGGGACGCCACCTATACTTACGGTACATAAATAATATGATCCAAGTGTCACAGTTTTCTTTTACCACTGTTATGTAGAAACACATCAACAGCAGGTGCAGTTAGCCTGTCCCATTTATAAATATCAATTGGACATTTTAATATTTTCTGATGCATAACACAGAGATAATGAAAATTAACAATGACGCAGGACTGCACACACTTCCGATCTGATGGGGAACCTCCGAAGATCTCTCTTCTTACTCTCTTCTATCAGCCCTTAAACAAGTGGTGATCTTCGGTCATGATAACCTTATGAAAATATACCATCGCTGTGAAAGGGGTTGGATACTATGTCTGTGACTTGACGGATACTTTTCTCCAAAGCAAACTGTGGATGATCCAGAACATAATCCAAGCAATATATAGCTCAGTCGTCTTATGAGTTAAACTCACAATTTTCTGCTCAGCTTCTGATATACAGGATCTCTTTGTGAGACTTCGCTTTGTCAGTGCTTTTGTGATTTGTATGCCTGTATGGTAACATACAAACAACTTTTATTAATCCCTTATAGGGAATTTTAAATGACGTTATCCCCACATGACTATTCATGTTGATTATAAGCGATAAATGCTAATGATGAACATATGTAGAGTTTGAATTTTTAGAGAAATATCCAGATGTAGAAAGAGATTCCATTTACAAGTGTTAGACTAGTAACTGCAATATTAGTTCATCCAGCGTCTGTTTGTTATTTAAGCGTTCTATACAAGTTAAAACGAAAATCATCCCTCCATGTGTGGATCAAAGCCTCTGTATAATTTCACCCACTATCCATCCATAAGTATTGGAACAGCGAACCTTTTTCGTTCCTTTTTTGTTGTTGTGATTTTGCCTCTGTACACCACCACAGTGGATTTGTAAAGAAACCATCAAGATGTGATTGAAGTATAAACTGTCAACCTTAATTAAAGGCATTTAACTAAAAAAACTGCATTAACCGTTTAGAAATTACAGCCATTCATTTTATACTGTCATTCCATTTTCACATGCTCAAAAGTAACAGGAAAGTTGACCGAAAAGAAGTTTCACGACCAGTTATGGCCCGTTTCTTGTTACTTCTTGACAAATTAAGGAAATAAAAAGTCTGGTGTTGATTTCTGGTTGAAACGTATCGCTGTTCCAACACTTTTGAGGGGGGCTGTGTGTACATCTGTTACTCTGATTAGTCTTGCTTGTAATAAATAAAACAGAAGGGTTTACACAAGTATGAGGGAGAAATAAAAAGTAAAGGCAATTTTTCAATTACATGCTAACCCGGACAGCAAATGACAAAAAGCATGGAGTGGAGACATGCATCTTCTCTGCAGAAGAAGAAATTCAAATGTCAGTTCTCCCAAAAGAGAATCCTGTTAACATTCTTTTGGGACTTGAAGGTTCCTATTTTGGTGCATTTCCAAGCGCATGGATGAACAGTGAAGAGCGCAAATTACTGTGCATTGCTGCAGAATAAATTTAAACTTGCAATTCACAGCAAAAGAAGAGGAATGTTGTACAAAACACTCTTGCTGAACCATGACAATGCATATCCTCATACAGCAGCAACGACAGTAGAGACAGTGTAACAGCTCAGGTTCAGATGTCTTCCACATCCTCCTTACAGCCCGAATCTGGTGCCAAGCGATTATCACATCTTCGGTCCACTGAAGTAGGCGCTGAGCGGTCGCAGGTTCACCTCTGAAGATGAAGTAAAGGAAGCAGTGCTCACCTGGCTTTGGGACCAGCTGAAAAACAACTGCAGGAATACAGAGGCTAGTCAAATGACACAAATGCGTCATCTTGCATGAGGTCTATGTGGAAAGGTGATATGTTCAGTTTCTCACAGTTGCTACTATTAAAGTCGTTAAATGTATTTTGCATTTACTTTTTGATTCTCCCTTGTATTTTACCCCCAAAAAAGCCTGATGCAAATCACACACTGCAAACATTACAAAATATTGGTTTATTGTTATAAAACAATGCTGTACAAAACTGTATGTGAACTTTGACACGCGTCAGTTAGGTAGGGTCACCCGGAGTATTTTTATTTCCTCCACAGGGCGATCTTGACTATTAGTCTCCACCATGCCAATCCGATTGAGAACGCTGATGCCTTGGCAAACTCTCCCAAATATACTGTGCTTGCCATCAAGCCACTGTGTGGGGGCCAGAGTCAAAAAGAACTGACTCCCATTTGTGTCGGGGCCTGCGTTAGCCATAGCAAGAATTCCAGCACCTAAAAAAATCCACCACAAAACAGACAGTGATCAACACTGCAGTAAAGGCAGTATGGCAAAGAACTGGTGCATGGCATGGCTTTCGTAGGAGTGAGACTGTAACTAAAACTACAGACATTAAACCCAAAATTAACATCACCTTTTCAGCCAAGCTGATGTGTGTGAATTCTTCAGACCATGATGGTATGCTTTCATAAACAGCCTAATCCCCCTCTGAAGTTACAATAGCCATTTTTTTTTTTTAGTGCAACATGCATTCTTACACTACATGGCTTCTAATATGACAAATCCTTTAGCAATAGCAAGTTGCATGGTTTTACCCACCTGTGAATTTCAGCTCTGGGTGAAGTTCATCCTCAAACTGTTTTCCATATATAGAAGCACCACCACGGCCTGAGAGGACAAGAAAAGATTTCTGAATCTACTTAACTGTTCGATATTATCTGCTACAGTGTTAACCTCTGAATTTTAAGTGACACTGACAGCAGGGAAACACGCATGATTGTCAGAGCTGTTATGCAACGTGCTGAACTACACATCAGAAGCAGAATCATGTTTATTGACAGGTTTTACACAAACAAGGAATTTGTCCTGGTGTTATGGTGCAAACCATGGAACAAATGAGAAAATAGGAATATATATTTTAATAAAACTATTCAAATAAGTATACACAGTGCATTCAGAAAGTATTCAGACCCCTTTCAGTTTTTCACCATTTGCAGCCTTATGCTAAAATCAATCAAATTGATTTTTTTCCTCATGAATCTACACTCAGTACCCCATAATGACAGCACAAACACG
>JAQMCW010000035.1:11328081-11352523 GCA_030068335.1 Chrysichthys cranchii
TCAGTGACCATTGTGGGTTTTTCTTTCTTTAACGGAAGGGTACCAACAATTTTGTCCACGTCTGTATATATATATATATATATATATATATATATATATATATCGGCGCCGTGGACTCGTGCATGCACAGTGTAAATCATGGCAGAAATGTTATATGAGTTAAGGAGAGGTGTCCAAGTTCACTGAAAGGAACAGGAACAGCAAAGGCAATTAAACAGCAACAACAGGAGAATAGCAAAACAATAAGGTAATAGTACTTATATTATTTAATAGTATAGTATAGTATAGATCATATTTAATACTTTCATATTTTTTCATTTTTATTTTGTACTTATTTCATATACATTATTTAATTCATTTATTGTTAATTTGTTTTACTTTTCTTTTTCCATATTTATTTTCGTATCTTTTACCGATGATCTTTTATTTATTTATTTATTTATTTATTTATTTATTTTTGTTTTATTTATTTAGTTATTTTATTTATGGCGCTCCTGGGACTCCATATGAGATCAAGGTGGGGGGGTGGATTTGTAAAACAATTTTATAGCAGTCTTGGCTTCAGAGCAGTTCATATACAGATACAGTATTTGGTTAAATCTTCAACACTGACCATACAAATTGATGAAGTAGTACTCATCATCTTGCATGTTAGCACTAGCATTAGCCAGCTATCTTGCTAACACTACTGTTCAACTTGTTGTCAGTGCTACTCCACTGTTTTTGCTGTGCTGCAATTTCAGTCCAAAATGCTGCATGAATGTTTGAATTTCACCCTTTCAGTAGAACAATTGTCAGTCCAACTGTGGTTGAAGTAGCTTTACATGGCAGGCCTCTGAGAATATAGATAGAGGACCAGATCTTATATACTTCCACTTTAGCATAATCATTAGGCAGCAGATTTTACTTTTTGCCAAGAAAGCTCATTTTTGGTCTAGGCAGTGTAATAACAACTACAGAAATTCACTGGTTTAATTTTTACTGTCATATTTAGCAATAATCTACTTTATTTTACATCTTGTTGCCTTTGCTACACAGATATCACACTGGATTGATAGATGGATTAGCTCATTCTGTTTACTGGGGTTACTAGTCAACTAAAAGAAGGCAAATTTTTATAGCATGGCTGAAATGAAGGGAAGGTGACCTACTGAGGTTTGCATTGGTTCTGCATTTTCACAAAAAATGCCAAAAAAAAACTTGTCTACTCTTTGACTGCAACTGAATTGTCAAGCAATGACAGCTGAATGAACATTAGGCTCCTGCATATAGCCATGTTTATTTATCTAAAGGTTTACTTGAGGTTGGAGTTTTCCATCAGTAATAATAACAATGAAACTAACAGCTAATGGTTGTAGCGTGTTTTCCTGCCAAGCAGGAACAGAATATGCTGATAGGTACAGTATGACAACCAACCGACAGAGTCTCTTAAATACCTGTCTGACTTTGGCATGGAAAAAAATGACCTTGTTTTTGGACTTTTTTTTTAATCAGGAAGTCATTTTATTGCGGTATTTTCACTAGTAAGACTGTAAGTAGATTTCTAATAGCTCTGAATTTGCAGTTTAGAATTGCTGTATGTATTTGGCAGACACATTTATCCAAAGCAATTTACATTTAGGACACAGCATTCAAGTTTTTTTGATCCTGCTGAATGATGGGCTTGACAGTTTGACACTTAATTTTTTTTTTTCATTTTGCAGTTTAATTGACCCTGCTTACACCACCCCTCAATCAAGGGGCCATTAAGCTCTTTGGCTGTCCTGGGAGGTGAACTGTGATTTCTCTATACACTGTATTTAGTAATAATCATAGCATGTAATAGAAAATGTAATCTCTCTCACACACATACACACTTGTGAATGAAATAACATTTATTGCATATAAAATTATACATTTAGCAATGACACTAAAGATAAAAATAATAATAATAATAATAATAATAATAATAATAATAATAATAATAATAATTCCAGTCAAGCAGATAAACAGGAGCTGTAACCTTAGCATGCATAAATGTTTCCTGTACTGACTGGAAGGTCATGATGATCAGTGTCCTTGTGATTGGCAGCATTACCAGGCAGTATTAGAGAGAATACCAGCATCTAAACATGCCTGGTAAGACGCAAATCAGAGGATTTAATAGGGGCAGACAGCAGGAGCCCAGAGAAGAATCAGGCTTTGTGGTGAAACTGCACAAGGACAGAAAGTGAGACAGAGACAGAATTAGATGTGACAAAAAGGCAGGCCATATAAATGCAGCATGATTACAATGAGGGATAGAAAAGCTTCATGGGAGCTTTATAAACATGAATAGGACAGCAGAAATAATGCTGCTGCTGATGGGGGGTTGGGATAAAGTAAAGAAAGGTTTGGTTACACTACACTTTAAGTGCAGGCCCTTGGCAAACATTACTTTGAACATGACATGTTTGTTAAATGCTTTCATGTGGCAGCTGTCTGTTGCGAGTTCGCATTGCATGAGCGGAAATATTTAAGTCTACAATTTGTCCTGTTTGTGTGTGTGCAGTAGGAAATGACGCATCGCATCACAACTACTGTTAGTAGATAATGCAGAAGTTAACGCTGAACATCTCTAATGATGTGCTATAAATTGTGTTATACATCTTTTCAGTGACAGTAATAACTTCCTTTTCCTTTATCAGAGAGAATAAAAAAGGAACCATTTTTCTCACACACATCTCGTGTGTCACCAACACAATAAGCCATAGAGGAGGGGTTTAAAGGACCAATCACAGGTTGACAGAGCACACTAGTAAGGGTGTGTGTGTGTTTGGGGAGAGGGTCCTTCCAACACTAGCCTTTGAGATGATCATTTAGTATTTCAGAGCAACAGGGTGGGGCTGAAAAACTAGAGGTGAATTTAAAATCTCGTGACAAAAACCGGATGAAAGTGAGATGAAAACACCCAGTTTCTGCTTTTAAAAGGGACATTTCCCTCTTCTAATGATCGTCCTCTCAAGGAATTTTGCCTCATCTTTGGCTATTTTAGGAGGTACTATGTGTATGTATTGTGCAACAGCCACTCTTGCTACTTTGCTGCCTTATTTAATAAATGATATCATTATAACTGATTTCATATGATGCATATTGCTTTCAGCTGGTGAGTCAGGTTTCAGTCTCAGTCTCAGAATGTCTCCTTCTATCCTGAAAGTAAACGTTTCTACAATAAATAATAAAATTCTTCACAATGGATGCTACTTGTGTTTCTTGCCCTCAGTGTGCATCATTACCAGACAGTGTTAGAACACCAATGATCAGCCCAGCACTGTCAGGTAAGATGTGCCCTAAGAGCAGAGTTAAAATAATAACAATAACAAGATTGTCATCTTACCATATCTTATTTTAATCTTCAGTGAGATATGTGAGTATATCACATCACTGCGTTGCTGTAGAGTTATTCGTGTAGAGAGCCATCTGCATCATTACCAGGCAGTATTAGAGATTTCTATGACATCCAAAACTGCCTGGTAAGATGGAGGTGACCATCCTTGTCGTCATCTTGTTGTTCTCTTGCTGGTCGCTGACAAATCATTGGGCGTGGTTGACGCGCGTGTAAAAATTGGCAACCCAAAATTCTATGCACTATGCACATAGAACGTGTAAATAAATGACGTAACCAACTCCCACTATCGTCATTATACCAGAGTACAATGCATTTATGTGCTTGTTAAATATCCTTCCAGGCTTAGTTTGCTTGCTCTTTTATAGTTCTAGCTGAACAAAAGATATATTTTATTTCTGCTATGGCCACTGAGGCATCACTTAATTATCTTTATTCTTATTGTAATATATTTATAGAAAATATTTTGTATCATTTCGGTTGGGAGTGAAGCTATTGAGAATCAGTGATTATTAAGGCAAAATGCAAAAAAAAAATAAAATAAAATAAAATAAAAGATATTTTATTGTACAAAAGCCCCCCACCCTAAAATCAAAAACCTCTGCTTAGATTTCAGACTTCTTTTGGTGCATTCCTCATCCTTTCATGACTGTAGTATTAACAACCTCCAAATATTTGCACTTATGTAAAACACCATGTAGTAGTATTTACTAGATCACACAAGCTCATTTCCCAAAGTTACCCCTGACTAATTAACACTCTGAAGTATCCCAGAGGCGTTATCACCTCTGAGAAATCACCGGGGAGAGTCTAAGCTCGGGAGAATCTCGCTGGTTGCACCTTCATCACAACAAACCCGTGTTTGTGGCATGCAACACAGCGTTTACAGCAGGCCACTGAAGTGGCAATGGGGAAGTGCTTAGTCACGCTTATTAAAATGGCACCTTGGTCATCAGCACCTGAGGCTGCGCCTGATTGACCTCTCATCCGAATGACACCTGAAACCAAACTCAGTGTGCGCCAAACACAATTAAACTAAAAAAAAAAAAAAAACCTCATCTAAAAGAAACACTGCATTTGGCATTCATTCATCTGAACAAGAAAGAATGCACCCCATGCATCTGTCTCTCGCTAATTTTGTGTCTCATCTACTGAAAAGTGTCTGACACTTGTTTACTAAGCCTCGTAACTAATTCTTGTAATAAAACACGATAGACAAAATCAGTGTTTTAAGGTTTTAAAGGGCAAAGACATCAAAATTACATCGGATCTTGCGGACAGAGTAAGTGCTAAACAAAAAGTGATATAAACTGAAAAAACTTCCACATGTATTTGTAAAGCTTCATAGGTTTTCAAAGCCTTGTCAAATGTACCAGCATACTAACATGACATTTTGAGATTTTGATTTTGCTGAATATTTCCTGTTTCGTATCTAAACAAATTCTCAGTTTGTTTGGAACTGACTCAACAGGTTTGTCAGGTCACGGGGGTTATAGTTAATCTGTTAAGCATCTATATTTCTGTCTACTTTAAATCTATTAAGCGAGATCATTCATGTATAAATTCAAAATGTAAAAATGAGTAGAAAATGAAGTGGATATAAGTTACCATTTTGATTCTTGACGTGGTGATTCAGGATGCAGCCGTGAACAAGAAATGCCATTGTGTCGCCTTGCTGTGCCCATTTAACCAACTTAAGAGCTTACTTCCTGCTCCTTCCATTTGCCGAAGGGCCAACGGCTTCTTCCATGTTGTCCTAAAGTTCACCAGCCTGCTTGAGGAGAGCTGCTGGTGCAACAAATCAGCGGAACAATAGAAGTGGAATCTCAAGCACTACGAGAAACCCAATCTCCTTAAGCTCCTGAAGTGAAGAAACTGCGCCTACAAAAAGATCTGGGTCTTCAGGTACACCTTGGAGCCCTGCCCAGGTGTCGTTTTCATACTCTGGCCAATGGCAGTGCTCCAGGCATACACAGGTGTGTTTTGCGGCCTGTGATTCGTCAGGTTACCAGAGAAGTCCACTGGGGTGGATGAGGTAAGCTTTAAGAAACCACACCCCTTACTCACTCTCTCAGGCTCAGGCTATGATATATCCGAGCACAAAGGTCTAGGATTTGACTTCCAAATCCTGTGTATGTGCTCTTTATAAGCTCCAGAAGCAGTACATTTGAATAAAAAAAAAAAAAACTACTTCCAACAGATCGTAGAAATGGGAACAACTGCAATGGAAGAACAATGAAAGAAAAGACATAAATGACAAACCGCAGCTCCTTTTTCCCTGTTCCCAGTTGTTTGTGCAGCCTAATGAATTTATTCTAAAGATGATAGCTCTTGTTCTAAGATAGTTGCAGTGTTGTACCTGAATCCAAAGGAAACATTGTGGGAAATGTTTTTTTATTTTGCAAAGGTTTCAGATTTAAGCCCATATTACCAAAGAACATGATGTGTCGTCCCCCAATCACCCCCCCACCCCTCAGAAAATGTTTATGAATATGTTACTGGTACTTTTGCTAATCTGATAGAGTAAGGCACAGCATGCAGACTTTTGATGTGTTTGTTTATGTTTTTAGATAGTTTTTTTTAGGAATTTACTGATATTATGAATTTAGATAACCTTCTAGGATATTTTAGTATAGGGCATATTCTAGGGCATTCATTTAGTCATATATGAGGCTTGAGCCAGTGTTGTATTACGTTTGTCAAAACTCTCTAAGCCCATATCATTTCTATCGCTCTATTTAGTGAACTAAGTTACTTTGCACGAATGAAAAATTGCCCCATTTATATGTTTAAGTGAGATGTATTTTCCAGACTCATAGGTTTTGTTAATTCGATGGATGTTCTGAGTTTCCACTAGCAGGGACTTTACCCAGAAACACACTTCGGGTCTGTAACCCAGGAGGCAGCTCACTGCTTCTCCTTCCTCCTCTAATGAGCTCCCAGATGTCAGTTTCAGTAGCAGGAGGGAGGTGGAACACTGGGATCAGCTGGCTATCGAAAGTGGTCTCTTGAGGGCCCATGCGATGTAGGAACAACAAAACAAGCTCCAGCACCACTTAATCCACTTGCACACACACACACACACACACACACACACATGCACACACATGCGCGCACGCACACACACACAGAGTGAGAGAAAGAGAATTCATAAGGAGACATGACCTGAGGGATTCCTGATCTAAGTGAGTTGTCAGGCTTCTCTTTCTCACAAACACACCACTGTCCCACAGTTTGTTTCATCACTTTCTCCTCTGGGTAGCCGTATGGAAAAAATGTGTGGCGTGATCAGTGATGAAAAATAAACACATCCAGACATCAAGAAAAAAAAAGGTTGTTGACCCTGGATACTGTAACATTTAAAGTGACAAATGCATAGCTTATAGTTTTTACTCCTTTTATATTTTTCTATCTGACCGAGAGAAAGAAATGGACTTTCCTAGCATATCTTTTAAGGTTAAATAACAGTAAAAGATGCTGTTTGTTCTTTAAACAAAGCAGCCCCTATCATTTTATTCACTTGGCCTTACATGCCCTTGGCATGTTTTTCCAGCTCTGCCAGGGCTTCAGATCTTGCGTGATCTCATGTCTCTCTGCCGGTCTGCCTGTCTGTCTGGTTAATTAGCTTTCCAAAAAAGGAATCATAATAATCACTGACATAATCAGCTTACAATAATGATGACAAATACTATATTATATACCAGCTGCGGATGAAGTTTTTCATGCTACATCTGCATTTGATATGCACTCACAATGTTAACATATGACTTAGTGTGTACCGTAACTGCAGCGTTACTGCTGGGCTTATACTGGGATAATTCCTTTACACACACTGAATCCAGCAGCTCTACTTGCACAACATTTATTTTGATGTAGTGGGGCATGTTCTGTGTGTGTGTGAAGAATCAAGAAAGTAATTGTAGTATACTTCAGTAATAATTGTAGGCGTCCAGAGAATAATTGTAGATTTCCAGAGAAGCAGGACATTTCAGACAAACATCCTGCCAGAAAAGCACTTCTGAGGTTATATGAGGTGAAACTATATGACATATGAAATGGTTTTTTTTTTTAATTCAGTAGTTGTTGTCAAAACACAACACTCATTCCACTGGGTTCCAAATTTCTGAGCATGTAGATGAGCTCTTTGTGTGTCCACCTTCTCAACATTTTGTCCCCTCCCCACGAAACACACAAACATACAAAGTCGGTTAGAGGTCAGACACTGTAGCATGTAGATGTGAGCAGCACAAGACTGCCCCGCAATCATCCCAGCAACCTCACTGATACATTTTACACATTCTCAACCAACATCTAGGTATTCAAAAATATGGAAAAGCTATTCGAATATAAATAACTCCAAGCATGTTATCAGGATAGCTACTTCAGGGAGTGTAGCCAATAGCATAGACAGTAAAACATCCTTGGGCTAAAGGGTGTGTGTGGCTCTAGTACCTGAGTGCATTTACTGCCCACTTCATCAAACACACACCAACCTTGTTAGTTTACCTTGTAGTAAAATTAAAGGCTAGGCTTCTTGTCTCTGTCAGGAACTGTGGACGGAGGCAGATGCAAGTGCAGATAATTTATTATTTGGCATACAAACAAAACCACTACACTGTGACAACAAGAACCATAAACATAAACTGTGGTTATGAGGCAAAAAACCTACAGACTATAAGCAGTACTGTGGCCCATGCACACACAAAACAAACTACAACAAAAGCTCAACTGTGAGACGCTGAATGATTACAAGTTAAATAGTGGTGCCAACAAGTCATAATGATTCACAAATGAGAGTGATTAGTGAGGCACGTGATGCACTGAGGCTGATGGGTAGTGTAGTTCTGGACCCATTGGCACTATGACAGAAGTGACAGAATGCGTGGCTTTCGGAATGCAAAATATAGTCAAGAGATGGATTTGGACAGCCAGGCAAGATGTTTCTTAGCTGATAAGGGCCCTTAAGCTGACAGAGTTGAGTGTCTTCTGCATAGGCAGATCTCTGCATGATCTCTTCCCCATGGCTAAAGGGTGATACCATGTCCAAGGCGGAGCACGATAACTGAGAGATGGCTAATGTGAAGCCAGTGGGGGGAGCAAAGTCCAAGACGGAACCAGAGGAGGGGAGTGATATGTTTCATGAAGCTAGAGGGGGAAATAATGTCCTCCATGAGGCCACAGGGAGAAGTGACGTTCTCCGCAGAGTGGGGGTGGGGAGGTGGGGGTGCTGGGGTGATGTGCACCACAAAGTAGGGGGAAGAACAGCATCCTTAGTGGACAAGGAGGTAGAACGATGTCCCAAGTTGAGCAAGGAGATGGAGAGAAATTCTTAGGGCAGAAAGGAGCTGGAGCAACATGCTCAGACGAGCAAGGATTCAGACTGACATCCTTCATGAAGTCAGTGGGGGGAGTGTGGTCTAAGGTGGAACCAGAAGAGGGAGTGATGCACTCCACAAAGGGAGATGGGGGAGTGATCGGCTCTGCAAGGCCAGAGGCCGGAGCAACATTCTCCACAAAGCAAGAGGGGGTAGCAACGTACACTATGAAATAGGTGGGAGGAGCAACATCCTCAGTGGAGCAAGGAGGCAGAGTGACGTCCTTAGAGGTATAGTTAGGCGGATCGTTGTCTATCGTGGAGCAGGGTGTTGTAGTGACATCCAAGGCAGAGTAAGGAGATGAAGTGACACTCATGGTGGATGGGTAGAGGGACATCCTCAGTGGGGCAGGGAAGGTGGAAGGTGGTTCTAGCTTTCCCCGGGGGCCATTCCATTCTCCCTTCCCCTGTCACTCCCACATCAGGCGGTTCTTCTCCAGGAGTTATTGTAAAAAAAAAAAAAAAAAAAAAGTGCATTGAATGCATTGAAAAAAAAAATCTGCTGTGTCCATTGTTAGGTCAAAGTTTCTGTTTCAAAGTTTCAGGGATGGTAGAGAAGTACATACAAACAAAACAACTAAAACGGTTAAAACAAGAACTTGATACATGAACTGCGCATATGAGGCAAAACCACACAGACTATCAGCAATACTGTGGTGCACAAATGACAACTACAACAAAAGCTTGACTGTCAGACACTGAAAGACTGGAACTTGGGAAGACACTAAAATGTGCAGGACACAGAGTTCTCCGGGACCAGGGCTGGGAACTTAATGTGCCCTAAAGGATCAGGTACTGTACACGTGGACTCACAAACTGTGCACAGAGGCACGTGGGCTACAGTATCTGTTAGTAGTTGTGTACATACAAAGTGCAGACCTGCTAGGTGTAACTGACAAAGTGGTCACTGCGTGTTGATATATAAACATTTGGCATTGTTTTCGTCCTAACGGTGCCCTGAAGACACCCCAGACGAGCAGGGACTTTAATCAGTAGATGGCGATGTGCTCTGTGGCCACACTGAATACCATGTTTCCCTGGAAGACAAACCCCTCAACCTCGAGTTTCCTTCGCGCGTATTTGATTAAAGGCCCCACCTCCTGCACGAGGATTGGCTAATACTTTATGCACTCAGCCCTCTGATTGGACATTATCCGTGTGACTGCACGTGAATATCAACCAGTAGCCAATCCTGGGCGGAGGGATAACACGTGACGGCGGTAATAAGACACTCAAGCTCATTTAGTCGGATAACTCCTCGTCCTTCATCCCCACATCACTGCGTGTCCATCACCAAGGTAGGTAACGTCTTATGAAGCGATGTATTGTCTTGTTATTGTTTTGTTTTGTTTTATTTTGTTTTTTAACAGTTCCTCGCACGATAAAGCGGATATTGAGCTGTCTCCTTGTTAAAGTTCCCCATAGCAGGGTTTCCTCCACACTCTGCTGTGGGATTCAGGGGGCTGTTTTGGATGCAGTGACGGCTGTTTTGTAACATTTATTGATGCTCTAATCATGAGCAGCCCGCTAATGATGAGGTCTGGGCTCTGTTGAGTCTGACACAGCAGGTCATGGAGTCAGGTGAAATGCTGAAACTTAGGAGATCCTGCATTCATTAGGGATCCCCCCCCCCCCCCCCTTGTTTATTTGGTTATTTTTATAACGCAGAATTTGGTAGGAAAAAAAATGTTGCTAAGTAGGGAAGAAAAAGGGAGCTGAGGAGCACAGCATGATGTCCATAGGATGAAATAAATAATTCTGTGCATGAATCAGGTGTGGAGTAGTCCGAAATGATGCACAGGAACCTTATTTGTGTGACTTCCGGTAGGGTGTTCTGTAGGTTTGTGCTGCTTAGCGGTTGGGTGGTGGGTTTAAGCTGTAGGCAGTGGGCTTTAGGGTTAATATTAAGCTTTAAGGTTTAGAATTTAGGGTTAGTTGTAAGCTTTAAGTCTTCTGGATAATGTTATTGTTAGCTTTAGGACTATAGCTCAGTTTGTTCTCAATTTTCGCATTCATTTTCGCAAAGTAGGCACAAATCAGGGATTTTCAGCGATTCGGATCATTTGGCTCGGCTCACCAAAAAGAACCGACTATTTTGGCTGCCCAACAGCTCAAATGCCATTTTGTTTCTGCAAAAAAAAAAGCTCTTCCTTGTATATTTACAACTGAAATTGAATTATCTTTCTGATTGATTTAAAGACCATTTTTTTTGACTTGCGTTTAAATAGATTATTTTTTTTATAAACTATAAAAATAACCCATTTTAACTCCCCTGCAAGACACTACTGATGTCCTGCTGAGTCCAGTAAGCATTTCTGCCTCGTCACTCACTGTGCCTGCTGTCTTTCATAAGAAGATTTATTTCATTTGACCTGGTAATGGATGACCTCTAATACACTTGACTATATAAAGTATATCCGCAGTAGTGCTGCACTGTTATGCTGCCTCATACGGACTGATTTAAACAGATACTGAATTGTGGGTTCATCCGTCTGTCTATCCTGCTTATCTGTTCAGGGCTGAGAGGAAGTTGGTACCAATCCCAGCTCAGAGGTGGGGGTACACCCTGGGCAGCGCTCCAATCTGTCGCAGGGTTTACATGGAGACAAACCACCATGTGCACATTTTACACCTCTTGGCAATATAGAGTAGCAAGGCAGCCTAATCTGCATGTCTTTGGGCTGTATGAGGAAACCCATGTAGACACTGGGCGAACACCCACACTCCGCACAGAAAGGCCCCCACTGACGGGTCACACCCAGAACCTTGTTACTGTGAGGTGACCGTGCTAAGCACTGCACAACCATGGTGCTCATGAGTATTCAGTGGATGCATTTTGATTAAATTACACTTCAAGACTAACAGCTTGAGTGTGTGTGTGTGTGTGTATGTAATGACTGCCTTTTTTGCCACATGACTCGTACATGCAGACTGCGGCTCTATGTAATGAGCTGAGTGACGGTGCTAAAGCTAATTAGGGCCCTAATCCTGTGCTTTGGGTTTAATGAGTGTGTTCGTGCCATGTGTGAAATCGGTCATTTGTTAAAACATTGACAGGTTTGTGCATGTTTATTTTAAAGGTGCATATTTCATATTCTAAATGTTCATTCTCTATGTTGGATCATAAATATGGAAAAAGTAGTTTTTGGTGTCTTTGCGGAGGTGTTTTTAACTAATTACCATTTGCTACTGGATCTTAAGTTTTCATTGCTCATTGTTTTCATCTTGACATCTAAATTGTTAGAAATGGTTTATTTATTTAAAAAAAAAGTACATAACCCAAGTAAACCCAACTGGAAATTAAGCCCATTTTGCTTTATTGATGAGAAACTGCTTTGAATAAAACACCTTTCCTTTTTATTTAAAATGTGTATTTACCTTTCCAGCCTTTGTAGTACATTTTAAAGTAGTTGTTTCTTCCACGTACTAGTTTTGCAGAGTTACTCTAGGTAAGCTAAATTCCTGCTAAAGCGATGAGGCTTATGAAGTGTACACCAGTTACGTTCTCAATGTCGCATGTTCGGGCTTTAAATGGTTTGTTCAACATTTTAATCATCAAATGGGTCTTCACTTGGTTTACACTTGTACTTTATGTACACTGAATTGTTCTTCAGCATCATGTCTATCGTGAAGATCCATGCTCGAGAGATCTTTGATTCCAGAGGGAACCCGACTGTAGAAGTAGACCTTTACACCGAGAAAGGTGAGTGTTCTCAATATATTCTCAGTAGATCACACTTCAGAGCTACAATTGTATTAATGTTATCAAACTAATGTCGGATGCTTTCTGTATTGAGTACAGGATTATTTTATTTTTTGTTTTATCCTCTTTGTTCTTACTGTTGTCTCTGTGTATTGATGCCTCTAATGGATTTTGTCTTTGCAGGTCTATTTCGGGCTGCTGTTCCTAGTGGTGCCTCCACCGGCATCTATGAAGCTCTAGAGTTAAGGGACAATGATAAAGCATGCTATCTGGGCAAAGGTGTGTATTCACAGATGCACCAGATTGTGCTAGAACAGGACTAAATTGTAATA
This sequence comes from Chrysichthys cranchii, assembly GCA_030068335.1. Taxonomy (NCBI): domain Eukaryota; kingdom Metazoa; phylum Chordata; class Actinopteri; order Siluriformes; family Claroteidae; genus Chrysichthys; species Chrysichthys cranchii. The sequence continues at coordinate 11,340,855 of JAQMCW010000035.1, forward strand.
TTTTAGGATTTCATTTCTAACGGTCAAGAAGTTTTTAATCTCTCTTTAAAGATCTTTTATCAGGAATCATAATTTTAAGAAGGGTGATGCAGCGTATGGCAGTGCTGCCTTATAGCTCCAAGGGCCTCAGTTTAATCTTGAGTTTCAGTGATTTCTGAACCCATACAGGTTTCCTCTAGGTTCTCTGATTTCCTTACATCTCCCAAAATGTGGAGTGACTGTGCTTGTATGAGTCGCTGTGATGGACTGGGGGTCCTATCCTGTGTTAATTCCTATTGTTTATTCAGTGGTCCTGGTATAGGCATAAATGCATGAATTTGTATTTCTAAAAAAATATATACACCTTATGAATATTGTGCGAACAGAATATCAAGATATGGAATACCATTTTTTTGTTACTTTTTTGTTCTGTTGTGCAGCACTTGTCTAATAAATTGGAAATGATGGCCCATTAGTGGTACTTGTTTGGCCTTACCAGGTAACTTTGAGAGTTGAATGGCTGATGAATGAAATGATGACAGCATGATGAATAAAGACGGGGCTGATCAAATGTAATGTTTTACAAAATTAAACAATTATTGCTTGCTTAGCAGTCCTTGGTTGAGCATGATGTGCATTGGTGTGCAAATGTGAAATTTTTTTATTTTTTAAATGATCTTGATGTATTCATTTCTTCTCCAGGAATAGATGTAATGAAGGAGACTGAAATTAGATTTTTGAGAATTTTCTCCCCTCGATTTGTGATCACTAATTGAACCCAGTGCATGCAAGATCAGAGGGTGGATGCTATAATGTGTAATGTTCGTCTGTGGAGAGTGGCTTTATTGCACCATCTTGTTTAATGCTGCTTTTATCGCACTGCAGGAGTCTCAAAGGCTGTTGAGCATGTCAATGAAACAATTGCACCTGCACTGATTGAACAGGTTTGAAATGTTTTCAAACTGTTTACCAGAAGATCACAAACATTTATTGCATCCCTGAAAAGCACATAAAATAAACTGTTTAATTTTCTAGGGATTTTCTGTAGTTGAGCAAGAGAAGATTGACCAATTCATGCTGGATTTGGATGGCACTGATAATAAGTGTAAGTTATGATATGCATATCTACACACTTGTGGGATAGGGTTCCATACTTTGCCTCTCTGCATTAACTATACTTGAACCAAGAACATGGAACAAATTGGAGGATTTACAGTCCCATTGATCTAGCTGAATGGAGGAGTTATTTTTTAATTTTTTTTTTAATGTGCTACCAATTGTCTGATTTAAATACAAATTTTTCATGTCCTGTTCATTTGATATTTCAGCTAAATTTGGTGCTAATGCCATCCTGGGTGTATCCCTGGCTGTGTGCAAGGCAGGAGCTGTCGAGAAAGGTGTCCCACTCTATCGACATATTGCTGATCTTGCAGGCAACCCAGAAGTCATCCTGCCTGTGCCGGTGAGTAGTAGAAGAATGAAAATCAAAACGGACCACTTGATATGAGAGAGGCTGGAGCATTCCTTTAATTCACAGCAAGTTGTGTGTTTTTTAAAAATACCCATGTTCACTGTTGGTATCTGTTCACTTAATGGAAACTTGCTTATAATGGGAATTTAAGGCCACTTGTTGAACTTGAATGTCTTTTTAAAATCCAGTATGATCAAGTACAGATCCTCCTGAAGTCCTGTGTTTGCATTGCAACTGACTACCTTAAAACACAACTAGAAATCGTCCATCCATCTATACCACTTGTATTCAGAAGTCACAAAGAAGCTGGAGCCAACCCCAGTTGACTTTGGGTGAGGGGTGGTGTGCATCCTGAGCAGGTCACCGGTTTATCACGGGGCTAACAGAGCCATACAGCCATTTCTCTCGCTTTCAGGTTCACTGGTTTCCTCCCAATTCCCAAAAAGCATGCCAGTAATTGGATTGGCAATGCTTGCTAATAATCATAAAGTGGTTACGGAAGATGGTTGGCTGACTGAAGAATTCATTATTTGAAGAATCAGAGTTTTGCATTTGTTGATTTACTTGAAGCGAACACCCAATTAAGTACAAAGATTGAACAGATTTTCTGTGCACCCCCCCTTCAGTGCAGAGAAATATCAGTTCTTGTCCATCTGCACTACAGATGTAGTACATGGAGATTAGCTCCTCCCTCTTCATTACTTATTTTCTTACAACGGTGCAAATGTGGTGTTGGTTGATCAGTGAGCACTTCTGGATGCAGATACAAACATTTCAGTTTTTGTTCAAGTATAATTTGTTGCTTGCTTTGTTCAAGGCTTTCAATGTGATAAATGGTGGCTCCCATGCGGGCAATAAGCTGGCAATGCAGGAGTTCATGATCCTGCCAGTGGGAGCCAGTAGCTTTAAGGAGGCCATGCAGGTTGGGGCTGAGGTTTACCACAACCTCAAAAACGTCATTAAGGAAAAGTATGGCAAGGATGCCACCAATGTGGGGGATGAGGGAGGATTTGCTCCAAATATCCTGGAGAATAAAGAAGGTAGTAAAGTAATAAACTAGTTGTACTAATTCAGTGAATGATGTACAAATAAAGCTGTTGGAAGTTGACCGCAATATCTGTCTGCTATAGCTCTGGAGCTGCTAAAGAACGCTATCGGCAAAGCAGGTTACTCTGATCAAATTGTGATTGGCATGGATGTGGCAGCGTCAGAGTTTTACCGGGATGGAAAATATGATCTGGACTTCAAGTCACCTGATGACCCCAGTCGTTACATCACCTCTGACGAACTTGCTGACCTGTACAAGAGCTTTGTGAAGGATTACCCTGGTACCCCTGTCCTTAGTCAGCTAAACTCTGAGCTCTGAATTGTTTGCTTAGTAACATATGGGCTTTAAAATGTATTCATGTCACATTGTTCACATTAATCCATTGGTGGCATTTAGCTAGAGCTTTTACCCGTTGCTCACTAGTTCAGTTATTTACATTTTTTTTTCCTTCCCCCCCCCTCCCCCCCTTATACCGAAGTGGTGTCTATTGAGGATCCCTTTGACCAGGATGACTGGCAGGCCTGGGCCAGCTTTACAGACACTACAGACATTCAGGTGGTTGGGGACGACCTGACTGTGACTAACCCCAAGCGCATCTCCAAAGCAGTGGAGGAGAAGGCCTGCAACTGTCTGCTGCTCAAAGTGAACCAGATTGGTTCTGTGACCGAGTCCCTGCAGGCGTAAGTTCACAAGTCACTCATTGTATGCTTTCATTTGGTTGCAAGAGAATGGTATTAGTGTTCTACTTTTTCCGTATAGGCTACTAAAGATGTTCATGTGCCATTTAAATTTTATATATTTATATATAATTATGACCATTATTAAATTGGCATACCTATGCAGACAGTGAGATGCTGGAAGTGGTAAGAGATCAGTTTGGCAGGTGCACAATTTCTTTGGTCTAACCATAGTGTTGGGATTAAAATGACAATGCTAATAAGTAGTTTTGCGTTTATATAAGCACTTTTTTTTTTTTTTTTTTTTTTTTTTTGGAAATTATTAAATTAATATTTTAGGGGTACCTGTACACCTGCATGTTCATGCACTTATCAGCCAATTGTGTGGTGGGAGCACAATGCAAAAATGATTTTATATACAGCTCAAGAGCTTCAGTTAAAATTCATGTTTAATTTAGAACGAGAATTCTATGATCTGTGATTTTGATCATGGCATGATTGTTGGTACCAGACAGGCTGGTTTAAGTATTTTAGGAAAATGCTGATATCCTGGGAATTAAACACCGTCTCTCGGGTTGGCATAGAATGATGTGCAAGGGGTGGAAAAAGTATGTGGCGGGTCTGCAGCCTGAAACACCTTGTTGAGAGGGGTCGGAGGAAAATGGCCAGATTGGTTTGAGCTGTCAGGAGGGTTGTATAGTAACTCAATCTTTACAACCTTGTTGAGCAGAAAAGTATCTCTGCATGCACCAAACATTAAACCTTGAGGTGGATGGGCTACAGCAGCAGAAGACCAACAGGTTTCACTCCTGTCAGCCAAGAACAGAAATCTGAGGCTGTCCATGGGAACAGACTGCTCTAATACTGAACCATAGAAAATCGGGGGGAAATTGTCATGTTTGAGTAGACACCCCCCGTATTAACACTAGTGATTTTAAATACTCAAATCGGGCCATCTGGTACCAACATCTGTCATCACTAAAGTCATGATCATAATTTTTCTTCACTGTTATGTTCAACATGAATGTTAACTGACACTCCTGACCTGTATCTGCAGGAATTTATTTTTTATTTGCACCACTGCCACATAATTGGCTGGTTGGGTAACTACATGGGTGTGCAGGTGTGCAGCTTGTTTCTAAAAAGGTGGCCTGTGAGTATAAATCAGGTATGTATGTTGGAGTGACAGTCATTTTGCACACCCTTTAACTTGTTTCCTTGTAGATGTAAAATGGCTCAGTCCAGTGGCTGGGGTGTGATGGTGAGTCACCGCTCAGGAGAGACTGAGGACACTTTCATTGCTGACCTGGTGGTTGGTCTGTGCACTGGACAGGTACATAGTTGTGTAACCTTTATTTAGATGCAATTGGAGATGAAATGTGGGTGGAATAGCCACGTTACAAGATTTGTGTGGAAAATTCAAACTTCTTTGTGGTAAAACAAGCTGGCTGTGCAACCATTTGCACTTCTTTAGTTATGTTATTCAGGTAAGTTCACAGTTGTTGGTTTTAAATACTTCGTATAATTTTCCATATTTTTATTTTTGTTTTATAGATCAAAACAGGAGCACCCTGTCGTTCTGAGCGCCTGGCCAAATACAACCAGATCCTCAGGTGTCTGCCATATTTCCACAAATACTTGCTAGTCATCATGACAAATGGGTGTTTTTTTTTTTTTCGTTTTTTTTTTTTCTGTGAACACACAATCTTCAGTTTGCATTTGCTTATTTGGCTGCCACTTTCATCCAAAGCAACTGAGCATTGAGATGGGATACAACTGAGCAGTTGAAGGTTAACGGTCTTGCTCAGGGATTCAGTAGTGCTGTGGTTTGAACTCCCAATAATCCAATTGTTGGCTAAAACCCTTAACTGTTGTAACCACTTCCTCAGTGTGTCAGTTGTTTTCTGGTGCTCTATTCAGCCATCCATATTGTAAATGAGTGTTTTTGTTTTTCCTGCACAGGATTGAAGAGGAACTGGGAGATAAAGCTCATTTTGCAGGGAGGAAGTTCAGGAACCCACTGAACTAAGGCGGAACTACTGACGACGCTTCAAATCTCACTTGGGCCGATTGAACCCATGCTTGCTGTCAGTATAGAAAACTCGTAGTGTATGTCTAGATTATCTGTACTGTATCTCTGACAAGGTTGGAAGCATTTCATAATGGATAAATCTCCTTGGGGGAGATCAGCAGTATTTATGGTTCATAAAATGTCCGTGCTGTGAATGTAATTACTAACTTAACCAAGAATTGTATTTATAAAGAGCCAAGTATATGCCTGTGGATTTGGAGTATCCTGTGGATGCAGCAGATTATAAATAAATAAACATTACTGCAAAAACTCTTTCCACCCTGTCTTTTTTATTTAATTTTTTTTTTACTACGATGAATAATCTTTTACATTTATTTATTCCTATAGAAGTGACAATTCACTGTACCATCCTGTTCACCACATCCTTGCAATCTTAAAATGCAAGATAAGAGACTTTTATTAATCGTGCATGGGGACAAACCTCAATTTGTAGCGACTGAAATGTATTAAAACGTTTGTTCGTATTTCTGCACGGTGATCGCATTAGATCCAGCATGCAGAGTTAACTTTTTAAACAGCTTTAGGAGCGAGTATGTATGTTTGCCTCAACAGAAAGCTACAGCAAAGGAAAATGTCCTGTGCAACAAACCGAGCCCACAAAGATGGAGTAAAACGATTACACCCGTTACATAATGTAAGTTAAACGGGTGTGAATCTGATCCTCTAGGGGAAGGAAGGGCGGGAGGGAGAAGTCGGTACTCTTTGGCACTGTAAGCGAGCAGACATCCATTTTGAGGTGTTGATTGGAGTGATTAGTATTCCCGATACATCGGATTTTACTGCGCGGTTTGCATGCTTCCGACGCCTTCATTTCACAGGTTCCACATCACGCCTCCGTCACAAGGAGCAGGAGTATCGGATTGTGTGCGACATCGACGCTCGGTTTGTGGATGATTGCATTAGAGACGGACAGCACATGCTCAGTTAGCGCCGCACGAGCGGCAGCAGCTCGGTAGGCTGGCGCGTGAGCGCTGAGGTCATCGGCTGAGCTCGGGGAGAGAATCCTCAGCGTCGCCTCCATTTTGAGTCGCTAGTATGAAATAGGCGAAGAGCATAGTTTTGGGCCGCCGCCGCCGCAGAGCGAAAACAAACTGTAAACACCAGAGAAAGAGCTCCCACCATGGACGACCTGTTCAGTCCGCGAAGGTTTGTAGGCTCTCTGTTTTGCAGTTTTGTCTGTTAATTTATGCTGGTGGGGGGTTTTTTCCCCTCAGACGCCGCTAAGTACTTTTGCATTCTGCTGCAAACAGATACGGTTGTGAACTTGACAGCTTGCCTCGCTCGGCTACACACAGACGCTAAGTGAAGGCCGTTTAGCAGTCTGGCACGAGCAAAAGCAGTACGAGACGCAAACCAGCCCCCAGATATGGTTTTTTATCGTGTTTGTGGTTCGAGTTATGGTGGACGTTGCGGTTGTAAGTTAAGTTTCATTCGCCTAATTAGTCAAAAATTATTCTCGGGGGAAGGACATGTCACGTATTAGCTGTTTTGGTGCCGTTCGTGAAATAAAATAAATAAAACATCACACAGCCCAACGCGTTGGTGCTTCGTGGTACTTCTGCTGGGTTGACTTGTAAATGCTGTGCTTTTATATTTTACTATTAGTCCATCTGCGAAATTAGTGATTTGCAGAGACGCTACGTGGTTAAGCCCCTGTTTATATAACCTTTGGAGGGAACGATGCCGCCGGGCCGTGATTGGCTGCGACTGATGAATGGGCGGGACTTGGCCTGAGCGTCCAGACCGCTGATAGGCAAATGATTCGCTGTGATTAACACTGAGCACGAGCTGATTTAAAGGGTGGAAGGCAGTGGAAGCGCCCGTCATGGCGCAGCTCGAACTTTTACAGTGTGCTCGGAAGCACTTTGTGGGTGTTTGTTTCTGCAATCACGTCCTATAGCGCAGGCCAAGTATGACATTAAAGAAAATAAATAAATCTTAAATATGTATGCAGTTGTTGCATCTTGCAAGTTGAGCATGTAGTATCACATGCTGGTGCACCCTGTAAAAGATTACTAGAGCTGTACAACAGAGTTGGCAATAAAAATGGAAAACTTTACTGTGAAAAAACTGATTTACAGTAAAGAATTGATCTCGTGCGTAAATGCAGTGACTCAGTATGCTTGCTTATTTGGGTGATGACTAGTCCAACTGGTTTGCAGACTTTGAATGCAAGTTCATTCAGTGGTGGAAGTGGTTGGCTCGGTGTAAGCTTGTCGAGCTGTTTGTGGTGGCTTCAGTGGTTAAGTAGAAAAGGTACAGGTTCCAGCCGTAACACCGCCAAACTGTCCTGGTTGGGTCTTTGTGCATGATCTCTCAATCTTTAGCTCATCTGCATCCTGCATCAAATGTAGGACAGTCAGATGAGCTGGTTTTTGTGTTATGGTTTACTGTGTAAGATATTACAGTACTTCACTGTAAATACTCATATGTTTACAGTTGTTTATTGTAATTTTCTGCAGTACTTTCCTGGCAACCCTGGGACCTAAATGTCTTATGTTTTAAATCTGATGATAATTTGCAAGTCATGATATTTTTAGATGTTTGAATGAGTTTTGCTTGTTTTTTGTATTCAGAAATTTGTCATATTTTATGTTAATGTTACAATATTATGATGTCATTTGCATTGCTGTCAAATTGGCAGTAAATTGCTGGGATTAAATGGCATTAGGAATAACAGGATTTCTGCATTTCAGGCAGCTGAACAGCACGCAAGGGGAGATTAGAGTGGGCCCAAGTCATCAGGTGTGTAAAAAGGCTTATTACTGCACCCAGAATATCTTATTGGATTAGTGATTCAGAATCATGAAGACTAATTATTACCAGTGATTACCTAATCGTTTTAACTGTCCGTTGGTCTTAATGAGTGTTATACACATGTACATTTGTATCTGTAATATTCCTTTTATCTGTGCATGGATGTTTGCGTAAATGGGATTGTGTTTGCTTGCATGTGTGCAGGCCAAACTCCCTGAGTTGCAGGCACTTCCTAATCCTGGTATAGATTCAGTGACAGAGAAAGAGGAGCTAGTCTGGACACCAGGAGTCAATGACTGTGACCTTCTCATGTACTTGCGTGCTGCCAGGTGAGTGAGTGCTACCTCAACCATAACTACTCACTTAAATCCAAATTACTGTAGGGGTGAGTGTTGCTGAATTTTGGTCTTAGTGTTTATGATGTATTAGGCTAATCCCCGAGCATCTTGTTTATTTATAATCAGGAGCATGGCAGCGTTTGCAGGGATGTGTGATGGAGGGTCAACAGAGGATGGTTGTCTTGCAGCCTCGCGCGATGACACCACATTGAACGCATTAAACACGGTCAGTTGTTTGATTTTTTTTTTTCTTGAACTTTTGAAAATATAAGCGTTATTCCTTGTGTAGGTTATATTAATATTATGTTATAATCTGAGCAGCTCACGCAGATGTTTTACTGGTTCTGAGAAAGGAGGACTCGCCACTACAATGCTAAAAACTGACAACTTGATTTTAGTTTTCACAAAACTTGAAATGCACATTTGATTTATATTTACTATGTATGTGTTTTAGCACTAAAACAGAATCCAGACCAGTTCTGTTTTAAATGTCCTGTAAGAGGCAGATAGTTTATTTTTTTATGTAATTCTGTACTGCACGTCACGAAAATAGATCACATATGGGCCATACAGAAATGTCAGAGACTTTGTTCTGGTGAAGTATAATATGTTCACCCCAACTGCATACAGCTCTATTAACATTCATGTGTATTAAAGCTTTGTTGGCTGTTAGTATGACGTTTCATGCCATTTGATCATTAATTTTAATTAACCCTTCAGACGCCTAGGACCCATCCATGGATCCAGACATGCATTACTTACTCTCATAACTACATACTTTTTGCTCTTAGTTTTGGTGTAGTGACAAAATAATATGAGCAATAAGTTGGGAGTTTAAGTGGCTAACTTTCACTATGTCTTTCTCAAAGACAAAAAAACAAATCAGAACAAAATGAAATTTCACCAGTTGCATATTTGTGTTTATTGTACGATAGATAATGGTTACTATACAGAATTTCATGAGGAAAAATAAATAAATCATATGCCGTGCATAATGAAAGCATTTAGTTTATGTAATAAGTTAATTGCACTATTGTACAGAAGTGACAAAGTATTCTGGCTTATAGTCCCTCTTTAGCCTACCTATAACTGATGTTATATAGCAGGATGATGTATTGCACATTACTTTGCATTATACTGGCATTTATACAGCCAAGTAAAATAATGTTTATGCAGTGGAAATCACTGCATAGTGAATGAATGGTTGTATAAAAAAGGTGTTTGTCTTCTTCGCCTCCTTCAGCTCCATGAAAGCCAGTATGATGCAGCCAAAGCTCTTCAGTGCCTGGTGAAGAAACCAGTCCCTAATCTCATAGAGAAATGCTGGTCAGAGGATGAAGTGGTGAGAAATGATAATTTTACAGTATGATTTTTCTTCTTTGTTCTTAATATTCCAGAGGAATCTCATCTATTTTTAAATACCAGGATAATGCAGATGCATAATGTCATTTGAAGTGGTGTGTATAATACATATTAAAGCTAATATGAACCAAATTACACAAGAATATAAGCTTTTTATAGTATGGTAGGATATTGTGCAGTATAATGCTTTTCATGTCTATGATGTAGAGCTGGTGCTCTTCAGCTTTGTTATTATTCTTTTAAACCTTGTGTTGGTGGAGATTGTCACCTGCTGTCAGTAGGTCTCATGGGATGCTGGTAGCTCAGTGGTTAAGACATTGGACTACTGATCGGAGGCTCTTGAATTCAAGTCCAAGTACCGCCAAGCTGCCTGTGCCGTGCCCATGAACAAGGCCCTTAACTCTCATCTGCTCAGTTGTATAAAAATGATATGGATGTAAGTCGCTCTGGATAAGGGCGTCTGCCAAATGACACTAATGTAATGTAATCATGCATCAGTGTTGGATCTGGCTTATGCAAACATTTACATACAACTTTACTCAAACAAAAATTTATGTCAGGTTTACAAAAGTTTGGTTAATGCTGATTTTGTTTGTATTTGTGTTTATATTGATAAATGACAATCACCCATAAATTACCAGGCATGTGCATACAACAGCTGATTTGCGTGTGGTGACATTCACAAAACTTAATAGAAAGCTAAAGTCACAGTGTGCTGCCAAAGGCCACAAAACAAATTTCTCTATGACAATAAAAAAAAAAATTAGCAGTGTATGACTGTCAGAGTCACAGCACCTGAAAAGGTCAAAATATGGAGAGAGAAAAATGGAGGCAAATTATGTGTTGTCCATACAGATCAACACAAGTGAGGTCAAAAGAAAACAGTATGATACAAAAACTGAGAATTATGGCTAATCAGTAGGGTTTTATTATTATTTTTTATTACCAGTGAAGGCCAGCTTCACAAAGATTTTTTTAAATCAACCAGGTACCATGGCAAAAGGCACCAACTTATATGCTAACTTTCATTGTTGGATGAAAACATACCGGTCTTTAAATATTTGTTTCCTTTTAAAGGCATTATATGCTAACTCTTCAAATTCTGCCTTTTGCATTACCTCAGGTTAGGCTACCTTCTGCACAGACCATGCAATTAAATAATAATGTTATACGAGGGAGAATCAAAAATTAAAGGCAGTTTTAAAATTTTGGGATATATAATTATACACATTTCCATAATATTTGAACACAATTAAATTACAGTGAACCCTCGCAATATTGCGGTTCACCTATCGTGGGTTCAGTGCATCGCGGATTTTCAAGTTTTGATTCGTGGAATTTTTTGGCTTTCGCGGGACTCTCGAATATAAAATATAATTAAAAAAAATGTTAATTCAAACATTAAAAGAACATTTAAATCGAAATAAAAAAGTATGCACTGTATTTCATCAGCAGACGAATACACAGTGGCGATGTATGCCACTTCCGCTTGAGCTAGTAAACAGGCTGTAAACAGGAAGTGACCTTATCGGCAGTAAGTACGCATGTAGAATTGTATATGTTGTTAAAATTACGTATGCTTAAGAGTAGGGCTGCCACGATTAGTCGACTAGTCACGACTACGTTGACTACCAAAATCGTTGACAACTAATTTGGTAGTCGACGCGTCGTTTGAAGCTTTGCAAGATCCTGAAAGACGCAGGATAAATAGTAGAATTTAAGAGTGTAATACCGGAGTGAAACAGAAGAGGGCAGCAATGCGCCTACAAGGATTCCAGCTGCCTTTAAATGCCGAAGAAGCAGCAACCTCCATTATGGCTACCTGGAACGGAGCTCGGAAGTCCGGGAGCATTTTGAGAAAATAAAAAAGAAGAATGCCCAATGCACAATCTGCAAAGTTTTCGGTCTGTTGCTACAATCTGCAAATTTCATTAAAAGTTTAATA
>JAQMCW010000035.1:11354358-11380778 GCA_030068335.1 Chrysichthys cranchii
AGATATCCTGGATGAAAACCTAGTCCAGAGTGCTCAGGACCTCAGACTGGGCCGAAGGTTCACCTTCCAACACGACAGTGACCCTAAGCACACAGCCAAAACAACACAGGAGTGGCTTAGGAACAACTCTGAATGTCCTTCAATGGCCCAGCCAGAGCCCTGATTTAAACCCAGCTGAACATCTCTGGAGAGACCTGAAAATTGCTGTACACCAACATTCCCCATCAAATCTGACAGAACTGTGGGGGATTTGCACAGAAGAGTGGCAGAAAATCCTCAAATTCAGGTGTGGAAAACTTGTTGTATCATTCCCAAGAAGACTCATGGGTATATTAGCTCAAAAAGGTGCTTCTACTAAGTACTGAGCAAAGGGGCTGAATACTTACGTCCATGTGATATTTCAGTTTTTCTTTTTTTTTAATAAATTTGCAAAAAAAATCTATAATTTTGTGTTTGTGCTGTCATTATTAGGTACTGAGTGTAGATTCATGAGGGAAAAAATTAATTTGATTGATTTTAGCATAACATTAAAACTGGTGAAAAATTGAAAGGGGTCTGAATACTTTCTGAATGCACTGTATGTACTTTTGGGTGAGTTTTGTGCTAACTGATTGTCATGCTATTCCCAGGCTCTAAAGACTGGCATCATGGAGGTCGTGACAATGTCCTGTTATGCGTCACGTGCCATGCCCACTTTAGCAAACATAGACGACTGCCACCTTTGCCCAAACCAGCTGACCCCCCCTACCTGTTCAAACCTGTGCGAGACGAAGATGAAGGGCTCGGTGCACATCAGGGAATGAAGACACGGCGCAGCAGAGCATCAGTAAGCTTAATAGTGGTCTTTAGTTCAAATTAAACACCAAGTACAATCCACTGAAGAAATTTCATTCAGGCACCAGTGGCTGTCAAATGGTAACCGATTTATGAGTACTAATGGTTGAGAAGAAATGGAACTGAATATCTATGATTAAAACATATAGGCATTAAGTGTCTTTACAAATAATTTATATGCTCAAGTGTCTTGTTATTTGTGTTAGTCCCAAAATCTAAGTAGATAAAATAAATCGTCCCTTCTAGATGTCGTGCCTTAGAAGTGGGCGAAACCGGCTAACAGGAAGCCCTGATAAAGGTCTGTCTCCTTCCAATGACGAAGTTCGACCTAGTGGCCACACCTCCAGAAATGGCTCCTCTGCTATGGCAACCAGGGCGTCCAGTGCTGATGCCAAAGCTATGGCTGGGAAGGCTGGCAAGGTAAACATGTTTATTTTCATGTTCTTGACCAATAGTAATCTACATACACGTGATTATTCACTTTTGATTTTTTTAGAGCCAAGAACTGCAGGCAATTATCCTTTAATTTTCAATGCATTTCAGAAAATAAAAGTTGAAGCATCCTTAGTAAAAGGAATTAAGAGACAGAGAGATGCCGCTGCACCAGATACAGATGAACCAGAAAGAAAAACCATGAAAAGGCCCAAGAATCAAGTAATTTGGCATCATGATACCATTTTACTGAAATAGCTATTTAAATTGTTTACAACTTTAGTCCTGATGCTCTGAATTATATTTTTTTCTGAATAATGCTGCATATTACATGTGATAAAATAAGGATATTATAATTTCATATCCAAATCATTTGGTCCCCTTTCTTCAGGAGGTTCCAGACTCCCAGTCAGAAGGAGAGGGTGAAGGTGAAAGTTCAGACAGCCGCAGTGCTAATGAGGATGGCAGCAGCGATACTAAAGATATAGATCAGGACAACCGCAGCTCTTCCCCAAGCCTCGCCAGCCCCTTGCCGGCCAACGAGAGTGATTTAGACTCTCCTGTCCCTCCACCTCCACCTCCACTTCCACCTCCAGCTGGGCCACAGAGCCAATCACAACAACCTGTTACCACTATAGCAGCCGCTGCTCCGGCTCCCTCTCAGACCCCACCTGCCCTGCCTCCTCAGCCCTTACAATCGAGTGTGTCTTCACCAGGAGTTTCGACCATCACTACCACCGCCAGCACCAGTGCCACTTCAAGGGTTGTCATCCCTGTAGATATACCCCAGGATGATCCATCTGTCCTTGCTCAGAGGAGGAGTCAAAGGGGTTCAGAGGCTACTCCTGCATCCCAGCCTCCCTCCGGACTGTCCTCTTTCCAGGGACCGGGTCCAGGGCAGGGCCAGTCTTTCCCTCCATCTGCCCCTCATTATCACCACCATCCGAATCAGGTTCAGAATCATCCATCCAATGCTCATCACCCTCATGGATTTGGTCCTAAGCCTCTTCAACTTCAGAGGGATAACCTCCTTTCTCCTCTGCCACCGACATCTGCATCTCAAATCAAGCCCCCACCAACTACCCCCATCCCCTCCTCTCACAAGCCAATTCCTCCCATTCCTGCTCCTCCACCATTCCTGCAGATCCACCCCAATCTGCCTCCACCTCCAGCATTAAAGCCTCTGGCCTCTTTACCTGCACAGCACCCTCCCTGCTCTCAACCTCCTCCCTTGCACATTATGCCCCAGCCACATCCCCAGCCTCAACCGCCCATGCTGACTCAGTCCCAGAGCTATCAGGGCAAAAGTCATATTACCAGCCTGCCTCCAACTTCAGGCTGTCCTCACCCTTTGCTCTCCCAGAACCGTCCCATGCCTGAGTCCGCCGCTCCATTCCCTCTGCCCTCATCTTCTGCTGCAGTCCCGGGCCCACAGCCATCCACTTCCTCTGCACCAAGTGTACCTGCTGGGCCAGCGCATGTTACCATCAAACAGGAGCCTGTAGATGAAGACGAGAACTGTGAAAGCCCACCTCCTCCTCCACGCAGGACTCCCTCTCCTGAGCCCACTGTGGTTAACATCCCCAGCCATGCAAGCCAGTCAGCCAGGTATTTTGAAATTTAGTAGTGTCTTGTAATGTGTAGTCTAGATGATATTTTGCTGTTTGCTTAAGGTTCTCAGAATTGAGAAAGCCCTTTGTATGAGCACTGAAGACTTGATACAAGCAGCAACAGTACTTATTCCTAGTACATGGTCGATTGAGTTGGATAATGATGATTGAAGCCATTTGTAAATTCTTTAAATTTAGTTTTTTCCCCAGGTGAGTTTTTGGAAAATTGACAAATCAATGTTTTATTTTATTAACAGGTTCATCAAACGTCTGAACAGAGGCTACAATTCTTGTGCTCGCACAGACTTCTTCTTTACCCCTCTTGCTAATTCTAAACTAGCCAAGAAAAGGGAGGAGGCTGCTGAAAGACTCAGAAGAGAAGCAGAGCAGAGCGCTCGTCAGAGTCGAGACAGAGAGAGGGAGCGTGAGAGGGAAAGAGAAAGGGAGCGGGAGAGAGAAAGAGATTCAGACAAAGCTTCTGTAAGTGTTTGTGTGATTGTTCTATTACTTCGTAGTAACCATTTTTCCAGTTTTGGTTTGGACTGAAATGTGCTACTCTGAACTTTACTCCTTTCTTTTAAACTGCAGCGGGCCTCCAGCTCTTCCCATGAGGGGCGTGTGGGTGATTTGCCCTTGGCTGGACCCATGCACCAAGGACGCCCGTCATTCGAAGCACCAACCGCGGCAGCTGTGGCTGCCGTCCCTCCATACCTCGGGCCCGATACACCAGCTCTGCGTACCCTCAGCGAGTATGCACGGCCTCACGTCTTATCGCCCGGCACCCATCGCGGTGGCCACGCCTTCTTCACACCCTTGGGGCCTGCTGACCACTTGCTAGCTTATCACATGCAGGGCCTATATGCAACTGACCCTGCACTCCGTGAGCTGCGCGAGCGTGAGATCCGTGAGAGAATGAAACCTGGATTTGAGGTGAAAGCACCTGAGCTGGAGACACCTCTACATCCATCCCATAATCCCATGGATCATTTGGGCCGCCATGGAGCCCTGGCTCTACCACATCCATTTGGGCCGTACCACCCCGCCATGGAGCGCAACATGGTGCGACCTGAGTTAACATATGCTGAACGGTTGACTGCAGAACGACTCCACGCTGAGAGGATGGCAGCAACAGCTGTAGACCCTGTGACCAGACTTCAGATGCTCAATGTAACACCACACCACCACCAGCACTCACACATCCACTCCCACCTCCATCTGCACCAGCAGGACCCCCTCAATCAGGGTGAGAATTTTGACTCTGATTAGATTGCCACGATGCCATATTGCAATCCCAAACCTCCAACATTACTGAATTTGAATAGACTTTAGGTGGCGGTATATCTTTACAAGAGATCTTAGTCATTTTTAGGGGACTCTGCTGTCTTCAAGGTGAATTGCAATAGCCTTTCCTTTTGTACCAACACGAACACACACATACTACATAATATTGGGAACCAATTCTAAAAATTACAAGCTTTTTAGAAATGTATCATTGCAGTAAACAGAACATCTGACTTATGATACCTATGCGCTGGTTCTTTCTAAGGTCCAGGGCCCCACCCTCTGGTGGAACCGTTGGCAGGAGGTCCCCCTCTGGCTAGGTTCCCCTACCCACCAGGTGCTCTACCCAACCCACTGCTCAGTGAGTTGCCCCATGAACACGACATCCTCCGGCACCCTCTATTTGGTAAGTGTCCTGAATTTTGGAATATCACACTACCATTTCTATGATGTATAATATCATATTGCTTATATTATTTTTTATCTGTTTCTATTTGTCTTTTAGGAGCAGCATTCCCAAGAGATTTACCAGGACCACTGGGTCCCATGTCAGCTGCACACCAGCTGCAGGCCATGCAGGCTCAATCAGCAGAGTTACAGAGACTGGCACTGGAACAGCAGTGGCTGCATGGACACGCACACCTGCACGGTGCCCCTCTCCCTAGCCAAGAAGACTACTACAGGTGAGTGAAGACTTTAGCGTAACATCTACACATATAAGCTGATTATGTGGTTGCCAGTGAAACGTAGTTCATCAGACTGGATGGGATAAACAGATGCTGACAAACAAACAGCTGAAAAAGCTGAATTATTTTTTAGTGATGATAATTAGAATGTGATTCAAAATGCTGGCTTTAGTGCAGACATATTGAAGTAGCGGGGTCATACCTGTCATGATAGAGTCTGGAGTGCATGCATATACAGACACTGCTCATCTGTTTTAGTTAACGTATACACTAGAGAGGTTTACATGGACACTCTCATTCATATTCATAGAAGAGGAAGAAAAAATACTTTATACTTTCCTCTGTGTACCTTCTCTAGTGTCGACATCTTAATTAAAACAGATGAACAACAACTATAAAGTACGTTACGTATTGTTAAGCTTGCTGACAGCAAGGAAGTCACTCCCAAATGCTAATTATTCTTCAATACATCAATTAGCATTTTATTTCCTCAAACATTTGCATTTACCTTTATTTGTTGACTTGCAGGTTATAGTGCATGAAAACAACAGAGTGAGAGAACATCTTCCAACACGTACCCATTGCAGAAACCTTATAATCGGAGCATCTGGGTGTAGCAGACTAAAAAGTTAGCTGGAAAAATGGCAATGAATTTCCTACGTTAGGAATGAAATATGACAGGGCATGCTGTTAAAGGAAAATAAAAAACACCAGGTGGTGTAATGCAGCCCAAACTGAAGCTGTGTTCTATAACCACCCTGGAGCTGAATCTTTTTTCCAATAACAACACATCCTAAAGGGTTTTATTCCTCTTATTACAGTTGTCAAGGATTGTGATTTTTAGAATCAAATTAAAGAATGACACATTATACTTTTTAAATGAATTAATAGCTGTTCAGAACTGTCCATGAAACAATTTAGTTATAACTTGTACATTATAACAGGTATAAACAGACATTCTCTTACCAGGCTCTCTCTTTTTCCTCTTTCTTGAAATTAATAAGAGAAACATGCCACTTGTCTTCTTACCAAGAAAAAGCAAAGCACAAAGCCCTCTGCTCTCAAAAGTTTCCCATGTCAAACTTAAATTTACAGCTTAATCTGACTGTTACAAAGACCAGACACCGGTGAATCCAATATTAAATGTCCCCTCAAACACACATTTATATCCATTTACATGGCGCGTCCACCATACAAGTCACCGTGTCAGTTGTTTAGACTGAGCACATTCATTATAAACCTATGATATGCCTTGCAGCCAGACTTACTGTTGGTGTTTTAGAACCACCTTCTGACTGATCTGATTTGAGAATTTAACAGCTCTGTTGTATAATATCATATTCAGTTGTAAGCAAAACAAATAGAAATATCTCCCTTTAAAAAAGATTTGGTTGCTTTCATTTAATTATATTCTACTGCATATTTTATCAGTGCAGGACAAAATATAGAAACAAGTAGTGATTTTTAGGCTTTTCTTGAAAAGATTAAGAAAACTGAGGTTTGGGTTTAAGTGACAGTAAGACACCTGAATAATTGAGTTTAATTGACAGCTGAGACCACAAAGAGACCTTGACAAAATATCGTGTATTTTATTATCTAGGTAATATAATCTATTATGTTGGCTTGTATATTTTATTTTGGGCTAAAGATGGCCTTGTTCTAATACGCACATGGAAAAATGTGCTCTTATCTGCTCAACAGCCGTCTGAAGAAAGAGGGAGACAAGCAGCCTTGAAATGGTTGACATACACTGTGGACTGTGGGGTAATTTCTGCATTCAGGGTGGTAGCTGTTCTTCTTTACAGGAACTCTGTACAGAATCAGTTTACTCCCTTTCAGCACTTATGACTCTGCCCTACTTTGTGGTATTGTATGAAATAACATTTTTTTCCAAGCACATTCACCTTGTTTTTGTTGCATGACTATTACTTAGCAGTTTTTACGGTTGAAAATGAAATCTATTGTAATATTGTTGCTGTGCTAAAAGCACTAGATGTATTTAGTATTTGCAAGGTGCTGTCCAGTATCACGAATATTCACAATACAGCTTAAAGTTTAAGACTTTTATTGAAACCTACTCTATAATACTGTACATAGTATATGTATCAAATAATATATTACATGTGTAAATGAGTGTTTTAATGTTAGATTTGGACTCAAGAAGAAAGAAGAACTTGTGTGCAGTAAGTGCATGCTTGAAATACTGTATTATAGCTTTTCTTTTAACCTCCTCTTTTTAAGGTGTATCTTAGAGGAAACACTCTTATCAGTATATAACTGTAGAGAGAGAATAGTTTTTGGACTGTTTATTGCAATACAAATGAAACTGTATTAATAACAAATAAGTAATTAATTGACACCATGTCATATATCTCTGGATAAAGTATTATGTCTAAGTAACAATATAAAGCTAGTTGTGGCCACTAGTGGAGTGTCATTATTTGTGCTGAAATGGACATCAGTTAGAACATTTAACCACATTACTCGAAAACTACTGATGTCAAAAGCTTTTCTTTCCACAACAGCCAAAAAAGACAGTATTTTCTACAATAAACCAGTGAATACTGAAAGTAACCTTTTATGAACTGTGTATTGAATGTATGAATGGTTTGATTAAAAATATAACCTTGTGTGATAATACACAATATTACATATAGGCCATCATTTGAAAGAAAAACTCCACCCTGAACAACTTGCATATTTAATGTGTATAATTAACTTGATGTTAAGTGACTTAAGATTGATTTTTTTTTAACAAAATTCTTTTTTAAAAGCATTTCATCTACATTTACAGTCTATGCGTTCTTCAGTTACCAGTTAACAATAACATTATTCACAGTGCATTTGGACTGCCTGCTGATTGTGAAACCTCACTTCATCTCTACCTAAAGAGAGCAATGCAGCAGCACTTTAATGATTTATTCCGTCCTCCTCTCTCACCTCCCCATCTATACACTCTGTTCAAACAGATCAGATTTCAAAGCTTCAGCATTCATGCTAACATCGCCATCGACCCCAACGTGCTTGTCATCTTGTAGATCGCTAACTAGCCAAGCTGATCTGCCGTGACTCAGCACAACTGTCATGTAGCTGCATTGCATTTTGGAACTTTCTGAGTCCAGTTTGATGTCACCACTACATATGTGTGGGATTTCTCTTTAAAATGACAATGATCGTCACTGCTGAGTGAGAGTGGTGAGTGAGAAAAGAAACTTGATATTTTGCTTGTGTTTTTGAAAAAAAAAATCTACTATTAAGCACCATTGTGACTGTTATTAATGCCCCAAACATCAGAGTGCAGACAATCAAAACAACTCACAAGAATATCAAAATTATGACCGTAACCAACAAATTAGCACCACAATCACTTAGCACATCATAAATATGTAAATGTAAACATATTTGTGTTTCAGGGTGGAGTTTTCCTTAAACAAATTGTTACTCAGGTTCAAAAAAAGACATTTTTAACATGATTTTGCTGAATCATATAAAAATAGTACCTATGTAATTATCCTGCTGAATAGTATGTAATTAGGCTACATTTGTGCTGAAGCTTGTGTTTTCAGTATCAAATGCTGTATTACATTTTCATAACTTACAGGACAGAAATTTGTCAGAAAAATTTAAACTCATCTGAAATTATTCTGAGAATTGTTTATACAAAAAACCCACCAACCAGTTACTCCCTATGACTGCAACAATGGTCACCATCTTTAGTAAAAATAAAAAGTCAAAACAGACATCCAGTCTCTTTAAATGTGTGAAATGTGTGTCAAAAGCAACAGGAAAACAACATTTTCAAATGTTTCCTGGCCAAGGAGGAAGAACAGAAGGAAGAACTGACAGGAAACTATTTCAGCCTGCAACAGTAAAAAGTCCATACCAATAAACCAGTGTATTATTTTGGAAAATGTTCTATTATTATTATTATTATTATTATTATTATTATTATTGCACTAAACAAAATCTATTACTTACACAATGTACTTTATGTTCAGCACATCTTAACTTGAAAGTATATCTGACACAAACCTAGTGCTTTTGTGGTCCATATCAACCAATTCCTCTGTCTGAATAAATGGTACTTTAACAGTAAAGTAAATTGTAGAAAATAATAGATTTCCTATATATTGTTTCCTATTATTTAAAAAAGTGGTGACATGCATTGTGTATTTACATTGTACTTGGTTTAAATTGAAAATGAACCCTTTTTTTTACTGGCCTCTTCTGAGAACCTTTTAGAGAGACACCATGGATCATCCTCAGCTATGTCCTTTTCCATAGTTTCGCAAGTATTGGATGGCTGAGATTGCACTTACATTTGCCAGGAGAGCTGGAAAATCACAAAGAAATTATAATTCCAGTATAAGGTCTTAAGTGTATTATGCCCTGAAATACATTCTTGTATTATTGTGCAATATCAGTATGGCCCTATAGTATTGTGGATAGTATGCCATCCGGCCATTTAGTATTGTGATGTTTTAACGCACCTGTTTTCCACATGTCGGTAGACTGTGAATTAGAGGATTTCAATACCCAGGAAGCAAAGGCAATACAAACCAAACACATATCTGCTTGATTTATAAAAAAGATGATGTCTTCTTTTTCTGAAAGAGAATTAATAAAATATTATATTAGTTTTTTTTTATTTATTAGTTATATTTAGTGGTTGAGATGAGCTGTTGCATAAAGTCATTCTGTCCCCCTTTCTTTTCTTCTGCCTTTTCATTTTTTGCTATATTCTGTTTGACTAGCTTCCTAAAGCTTTTTCTTTTACATCCCTTATTTGGCCAGACATTACTCTTAGCATTACAGGACTGTGATTTACTGTGACACACATGGTTGTTGAAGTCTGCATAACCTTCAAAACTGTTTCTCCTTCTGAGCTGATAATATGCCCAGCATCCTGAATGCAAGGAGCAGATGCACTTGGCTCTCCAATGTCAGGACATAACCTATCCTCACTGCAACTTTCATTATAGTGTGAAATCCTTTATATCTGAGGCAGTGTGTTGCTGATCAGTGAAACTGTCGTCAAAACTGCTTGCACTGATATTTTTGGTCATGATATGAGGCATGTAACCACTTCATAGTAAATGCCTTCAAATATATATCTTATGTTAAAATATCCTAAACAGAGTTTTTAGATATGAAGACTGCAAAAGGATGACGGTATATTTGTTACTTACTTGAGATAAATGCAGCATGTTTCTGTGGCTCTGCCAGTTGTAGCAGGGATTTGTTCCCCATTTGAATCACTGGTGCTATATGTTGAACTCTTGAGACGTTTAATGTCTCATTTTGTGCTTCATTTGGAAAAATCCAAGATCTGACTTTGTGGTGCCAGGTGCTCCCCTTTCCTATAAATCTGATTCTTCTCAGAGAGAAAAGACTAGTCCAATTTCCTCTTTGGCTCATGAAAAAGCACAGGTTTGGCATTCCTGAGGGACTAGTAGACTGGCCGCTGAAGCCAGTCCTGTCCCTTATTGGCATATTTTCTGCTTTAAAATCTGGGTCAAAATGGAGTTCCTCCACTTTAGGGAATATCACATCTCTCACCACTGGTCGTGAGGCAGAGAAGATGGGAACAGTCTTATCTTGGGTTGAAGGAAAGAGAAAATTCCCAACCTCTAAGTCTGAGAAGAAATCATCATATATCTTGCATACAGACAAGTTCTGTGCAAATGGAAAAGAGATAACAGTGCTGCTGAGTCTGTCTGTGGAACTAGGTCCATTAATGTCCTTAGTTAAAATCTCAGAAAAGGTCAACATGGATTGATTATCTGTTGTATTTCCAGATGACAAAACGGGTGTTTTCCTCATGACCTCCAGTTCAGAAGGATTCCCATTACTGTCCTGACTAGATGTAAGAAATATGCTTTGTGCCTCTACAGCTGGATACAAATAATGTGGGATTCCATCCTGATTTCTTAGTTTTATAATGTCAACAGATTTACTTTCATTATATGGACTAAATTCATGGCTTGGCATGTATGTAAACTTAAACTTTTCCGTCTTTTCTTTGACATGTTGAGGCTCAGGACTGGAGTTTCCACTTCTGTTAGGTTTTTGTAGAAACTCCTCATCGTTATCAGAGAGAATAGAAAGTTCCCAACTTGAACGGTCTGGTTTAGACTCATCCATGAAATATTCAGAGTCTGCAGAGTCATCCATCAAGCCACTTTCTTGTACAATGACACTTTTAGAAGTCAGCAGGTCTTCAAGAGGGACATCAGTATCCTCAGCAATTACACTTGTGCTCATTGGAGACCTGTTCAGAGCTGATCGAAGATGTAAAAGGTCTTTTATTGTCAGCTTCTCCATTTCATCCCAGAAAGATGAAAGAGCATATATTGGGCAATTTGGACCTACAGCTGCTTCAAGACTTTCCTTTTGTGATCCCTGATTCTGTGTTTCCTGAGAGGACAGGTTCAGTTCTTCCTGCATTTGTGTCAGATATTCTTGCTCTTGTAGCATTTCTAAAGGAGGAGTTGTTAAACACACTTCTAGAATTGATCTAGAACTATCGTCTAGTGTGTCTTCATGCGCTTTATGTCTTAAACTGTTGGACATTGGGTGATCTGGAGTGGTGACTTGTGTGTTACTTTTGGGATTGTTTGCTATGCTTTGGTCATTTATTAGAGCATCAGTTTGTAATTGTGCACTATCTGTGAGAATTAATGGGGAAGGAGAATTCACAGAAGCAGAAGAATTGTTTCCTAGCGTTTTTGTAGGAACATCTGAATTGTCTTGGCATTGAAATCTAAAAGCACAACTTGTGTTTTGCTCTTCAGCAATAAATGATGATTGTTCTAAAGTACAGTTCATCTTTGGAACAGATGGGTTTTTCAAGGCCTTTATTTCAGGTTCTTTCATGGAAGATAAAACTTCCTCTTGATTATTGCACAAGCCTAAAATCACCTCTTCAGCAAAGTGATAAGGACATGGATTGAAGTAAATCTTCTCTGAATATTTTTGAAGGGGTCGCATAAATTCATTCGGTAATATTTGCCCATCTCTCATTACTACTTCTTCGTCTTCTTTCTTATTATTTGAGACAGGACACGGACTTCCAGTTGCTGTACTCTGTTGGACTAACTTCCTAGAGGTTTTTTTTTTCTTCCTTTTTTTTGCCCAAATTTTACTCTTAGCATGACTGGACTGTCATTCACTGTGACAAACCACCGTTCTTTCTCTCTTTTTGGATTTGTTGAACTTTCTGAAACGTTCAAAGCTGTTTCTCCCTCTGAGCCGCCAACATGCTCAGCATCCTGAATACATGGGAAGGAAGTGATTGGCTCTCCAATGGCTTCACATGACTTATCCTCACTGCAACTTTCATTATGCTCTTTGAATTCCTTAGTATTTGAGGCAGTGTGTTGCTGAACAGTGAAATTGGCATCATTAACACTTACATCGCGATCTGAGGTCAAGCATGCACATGCAGAAAGATCCTTCAGACTGATCTCTGCAGTTTGCTCAGCAGGACTCTCATCCTCCGTCTTGTAACTTAAGCATTCAGGTTCCTCTGAGGGGTTTTCAGCTTTACAGTCATAAACGTCACTCTGTGTTAGTGCTGCAGCATCAGGCTCCTTATTTGGTTTGTCAGACTTGGTCTGGAGATCTAAAACAGGCTCTTGGGGGGAATTTTTCTCATCATCAGTGTCACTGAATCCTGAATCATCCAGAGTCGCAAGCCATGCCTGTTGAATAGAGCATTCCTCACTCTCCTCATAGAAACTCTCCCAGTCTTGCTCTGCTATTACAACACTGTGCTCTAAGTCATCCATGATAAGGGAAAGGCAGATTACGCAGCATGATTCAGCATCTGAAAACAGTGAAATGTTGTATATTGTTTTCAGTAATTACATGTTTTTATAGTGAGCATATAAATTATATGTGAAATCTTTGCAAGGCATTCATTGTACATATAGCTAACATTTTGTAAAAATACATAATATAATAAAAATATAAATATAAAAAAGGCACATAGGATCATTTTTAAGTTGTATATTTATTCTAAACACAGTATAATATCTGATCTATAGCCACTTGATAGATTTGTTGTTTTAAAATGGATGATTTAACAGGTAATTTGAGGTTATATGTTTAACAAAATACAGTAAACATTTGTCTCTATAAACAGCTATGCAGCAATGAAAATGGAGAACTGATCAAAATCTAGTATTTAATATTTACAACAGTGAAACAGTAAGTGTTTCTTTCGTATCTGGAACAGCGTCTACTTGAACCGTAAGGTAACTTGAGAGCGAGCTGTATTCATGGAAAAAGTTCCAACAGCTTGGCAGATATTCAACTTGGGCTGTCAGGGCAAGAAGCACAAGCCCAACCAAAGGCAAACCAGTAACAAATCCTCAGAATGTATTTTTGGGAAGGGCACTATATAGGCAACATAAAAGATAATTGGGAGGCAACCCGTCTCTCTCTGATAGCTGTAA
Source organism: Chrysichthys cranchii (assembly GCA_030068335.1). Classification (NCBI taxonomy): domain Eukaryota; kingdom Metazoa; phylum Chordata; class Actinopteri; order Siluriformes; family Claroteidae; genus Chrysichthys; species Chrysichthys cranchii. The sequence goes on from JAQMCW010000035.1 coordinate 11,367,661, forward strand.
TTGGGGATTTATCCAAAGTCTGGCATGTTGAAAGTCCATTGTTTGAACAAGCAACCTGCTTCTGATGTAGGAAGAAGCCAAAGCAGTTAATAGTCCAATTTAGTAGATGTAAAGCATTCATGTATAGAGTTCTGAGGTTCAGAGAGTATAGCTGAGAAATTATAATTAGGAAACAATTCTGATGGTATAAAAGATTACATTGCTGTAGAGTACAGCAGATTGTAGCTTTTGCGTGGGATGTAATTAACAACTATTCTGGTGATGCATGAGTTACAGTAGGTGACAACCTGTGTTGTTTATTGTCTGTAAAATTACTGCATTCTTTTCTCTAAAAAGTTTGTAAAGTTACATTTTTATGTGTGCAGTATGCTTGAGTTGCAACAAACCATTTAACCACATAAATGGGTGCAGTGTTTACATTGTGAACCAGTTCAACCTGAGCACAGGTACCTTTGGCTGGCTTTTTGTATTGTATAGGGCAGTCATATTATGTTGATAACAGTCTTTTCCTTTTGCTCAACTTGGGCGTTGATGCCTTTGACTTCACATTTAATTGATTATTAGTTCTCTTATTTGATTTGCGTCATTTGATATTGCTCTTTGTGTGTACACTGCATTAGGTGCTAATAAATCCAGTGTCTGTCAGCTCTCTGTACAGGAAAGATATGTATTAATATGTATTTTAAGTTAACCTTTTCATGCATTTACTAATACAACAAGGTTCAACTGCACAGATCAAGCCATCTGCGATCATTTAAAACCACCAAAAAACAAAATCAGAACAAAATAAGATTTGTACACTACTTAGCTATCTTATACTCCCATAGTGACTTTATGGTTGTTGAACATTTTTGTCTGAATTGTCTGTCTTACCTTTAGATGCAAGTAATATTTCCCAAATACTTGAACATTGCTCAAGGTTGGCAGGGCGCTGCCCTTGTATGCAGGCGTGTGGGGCCTCTGTCTCACTCTGTTATAAATAGAGCTGTGTCTCTGGTCACATGAAGGTTTGCATGTGTGCTGCCATATCCAGGGTTATGCTAAGCCCCCTTAAATAGCACTTACCAGGAAAAACAAAATTGATCTTATATTGATCTATTTTTATTAAACAGGATAGTTCACTCACTGAGGTCCTACTGTCCCCCAATATTTGCTTGTTAGCCTGATGAAAATGAATTTTCATCCGAAAGATTGACACAAGTAACCCTAAATAACTACCATAAACAGAGAGATTATAAAAGAGAAAGAGTGTCGTGTCATTCCTAGGAATCAGATTTTTATGGTTTTATTTCCTTAATGATATAAATCCAAAGAAACCTTGAACTGGCATTACAGTCAACAGGAAAAAGTGATAATAGCAATGTTCTTATAAATAGCAACGTATTTTTATGTAGCATAGGGCCTCCGCCTTTACAACACTGTCAGCGTTTTAGAACATACATAACACAACCTAGAGCATTTCCTTTTCCACAGACTGAACATTTACAAATATTTTTGCAAAATATTTTAAGCAGTGACATGACCTGGTAATATTAGCTAACATATATATGTATATATTTGGGCAGGTACTATTTGTTCATACATAGCATGTTTTGTTTTTTTTTAGAAAATGGAGACATCTTGGATTGTGGGAGGAGCACATCAGTAGACAAAAAAAAATGCAGGATTTATTAGTACCATAGGTTATCTTACAGTACTATTTGTTCTTAAATCTGGAAGATACTTTTAATAACACAGAATTCATAGCATGGCTCGACCTGACCCGCCATCCCTCGAAACACAAGGAAGACACAAACATCAACTCTTTTTTTTTGGTATTGGCACTGAGGTGATGGAATAAATTTCCCCTCCTTAAATGAAGGGCTGAGTCACTGAGTCAACTTTAACAATAAAATTACTACTATGAACTAAACTACTAACTGTAGAAACATCTGCTCCTATACGATACACTATACTTTTTAAATGACGTATTCTTGGATTAATATTCTTGCACCGTGGCCTATTTGTACTAGCTTGAGAGTGTTGTAAGTCATTCTGGATAAAAGCTGTAAATATAAACATTAATGTAGTATACATAATACAGAGATTCCTAGGAATACTGCCTTACTGTCTTCAATTCAAAATAGTGAATATATGCTCTGCTCTTATGTACACCTGTCCAGGGGGCGTAGCAATTTCATTCATTTCTTCTAATTAAAAAAGATGTGGTCTTACTTTAAATACAGTGAAATGAACAGTTATGCTATTAGGACCTGTAGTACAATCTCAAGCAAAAGAACATTTTTCTTTAAAAAAAAAAAAAAAAAGGTTTACTGTACGTTATAGCATATAACATGCAACAATATGTACCTCTTACTGTACCTGTATTAATCATTTCCAAATTATCCAAAATCTGAATCTTAATTTTGATTTCTGAAAACAGTCATTAAATTCAAATGACTGAGGTTTTGTCCTAACTACCCCAGAAAGTTATTTATGATTTTAAAATTTCAACCAAAGTACTCCACATCTATCAATAACAATGTATTAGATTTTTGGCTCAGTTGATTTTCTATTCTATTTGATTGATAGATTTTTCTAGTTGTATGAAAAATATAGATGAAATTCCCCAAAACATCAGCTTAAGCTGTTTGCAGGAGTACACAATGTCCAGGATGTAGCAATCGCTATTATTTTGGAAGAGTTGGATTGCAGTCCTTACATGATTTTGGCACTGTCTTTGAATATTCCTGATTAAGTCTGCATTTCAATCCAAAGCTCAATTTCACTGGAGTTTCACCAGAAAAACTGAATCTGGGAAACAGTCACCTGTTTGTGCTGGTTGAAGCTGTAGCGAAGGTAGTCATGTGCTCGTCCTGCCTCTTAAAGCAGCCTGATTTCGAGTCCCGGCTGAAGATGCACTGGATGGGCCAGATGACTATGATGAGCAGTATGACCAACACCAGTAGGAAGATCAGGAGTCGCTGCCACCTTCTAAACAGACCCATGAAATTCCCTGGTCTGTTCCCTGTTTCCTCCGGCCTGTTCTCATTCTCTTGCTTGCTACCACCAATGTCAATGCAGACACTATTGGGTGTCTGTGGATTTAAGTAGCAGAGTTTCTCTCCATCTAGCCATACATGCTCCTCTTGCTGCTGGTGGCTGGGCAGTTGCCCCAGAACCTCCTGGCTGGTGGTCAGAGCTGGTGGACCATTTTTAGGCATAGAAGTTGGTTGTCTGCAAAGGGGACAGGTAATCTGGGTGCCTTTCTGTCCTGGTGATACGGTGACGAAGCGAGACAGGCACTCCAGACAGAACGTGTGATTGCACTCCAGAACTTTAGGTGTCTTAAAGGCATTATCATATGCGGTGAAGCATATGGAACATTCTGGAGCTGCATCCCATGCTTGGTCCTCATCTTTAGGACGAGCTGTCTCTTCAGGTGCGTCCAGTGTTGCACTGGACACTGTTGTTGGTAATACCTCATGTTCTTGCATCTTGCTGTCTTCTATACCAATAGGTAAAGAACCTAAAAATCAACCAGTGGATTGATCAATTGTTTCAATGTAACAAATGCATTTTTTCCTCTCCTATTAAATGTCATTTATAAATTTGAACACTGCCTATTTATTTAGCGCTCAAGTCAGTAGAATAAAGTTCTCAGATTAATTGGGTAATCAGCTAGTATTTCTAAGCATTTATAAGTCCTACCTGTGTGGATGTTGAATGATTTTGTTAAAAAATCATTATTTTAAAAGTTGACATAGTATTTTTTTTTATTTAGCATCTAATAACAAGCGTCAACAGTGAATCTTATTAAGCTATTCAGAAACAGCTATTCTTTGTTCTGTTCCTTCAAGAAATAAAATATATCCTTACAGGAAGTAAAACAAAATACATGATAAAAACTTTTATAATGTATTTAATTATTATATTATAATGTATATAATTATTATATAATAATTAATTCTTGCTGCATTGCTGACCAATAGCACTGTTTACAATAATAATTTTTTTTCTGTTTTTATATTATTTGTTATAATATCAGAATATTATTCAACCATTATTGATATTTAAATTATTTCCAATCAATGAAATTCAGTTAGTTATTGTAGAACACTGCATCATTAGAACATATAATTTATTTACTATATTATTACTCATTGCACAGCGTCAGAACATTATCTTACCGTTAGAGGCTTGAAAGCGCTGTGTAATTCTCCCCGTGCCAAATCCTCTGGAACAAATTCTGTTTTGTTTCACAATTGGCTAAACAGCCCCATCTCACTGTATGAAATCAGCTAATGAGCATACTCCTTTTACACTTTAGCTACTGTGTGCACATCTCATATGAACAGGACTGTGAAGTGACTATTTTTTCTGCCTCTCCACTAAGAGAAATTTTGCCCTACCTGTCTCGTTACCTTCAGTACCACTGCACACGTCACGCCAAACAGGTGTGAAGCAAAGGAGGAGGAAGGACTTTCAGGAACTGATAAGGCTGACAATACAAACAGCAGTACGCGCACGCACACACACACACACACACACACACAGGGACCAACTGCCACACTGGTATTAAAATACCACACAATAAGAATGACAAAGCACTTTCATATCATTTTTCTCTGACTAAGCTAAATAAAATGATAAACATTGTATGATTATAATATAGGATATCACTATTTTATTACTTCAGATTCTCTTCTTGTTGTATTTCGGTGACTTATAAGCAGATAGAGTTTGTTGGAATTTCATGCTGTTCAGTGTATTTTAATTGTACATAAAAACTAAAAATTGTGTGAGAAATACTGGACACACCTTACAGCCCACTGGTAAATCCTTCTATTGCTCACACTATCAGCATTCTCCTGAATTTCCCACTCACACTATCAGCATTCTCCTGAATTTCCCACTCACACTATCAGCATTCTCCTGAATTTCCCACTGTACAATGATACTGATACCTCATCATAATAAAACCTATCAGTTGAGGAAATGAGGGCATAACTCAACCCCTTACTAAGCATTTACAAGAATAACAACAGCCTTTCCCTGAATAATCCGCCTCTTTCCCAGAGACTGGGAAAGTCAAGTATGTGAAAATAAAGGCTGTGGTAAAAGCTTGAGACCAGATGAAAGACAAAAGCTGGCACTGATAGTGAAAACATAAACTCTTACATGCTTGTCAGGAACACCTTTACACATGAACATTCCTGCAATCAGCCAATCATGTGGCAGTAGCACAATGCATAAAATCATTGAGACACAGGTCAAGAGCTTCAGTTAATGTTCACATTATATCAGAGCAGGCAAGTGTGATCTCAGTGACTATAGCATGGTTGTTTGTACAGTTGTTGGTAGTTCACTGCTCCTGGGATCTTCTGGGATTTTAACACACAGTCTCTAGGGACTACATAGAAAAGTGCAGAAAACAAAGCATCTTCTGAGAGCAACACTTCTGAGAGCAGAGATGCCTTGATGATAAGAGTAGTCAGAAGATAATGGCCAGGCTGTTTCTCATGGTAACTCGCTCTTTACAACAGTGGTGAGCAGAAAAGCATCTCAGAGCACAAAATGTCATACCTTGAGGTGGATGGGCTACAACAGTAGAAGACCACAACAGTTTCTATTCGTGTCAGCCAAGAAAAGGAAAGTCTACAGGGGGCTCAGGCTCACCAAAACTGGACAATTGAAAATTCAAAAAACGTCACCTAGTCATTTTCTTCAGTTGCATTCCACTGCTGCTAAATGACTGGTGGATTGGATAATTCCATCAATGTTCAGGTGGACAGATGGTCCTAACAAAGTTGGTGAGTGTATTCTGAGTTGTATTACATACAATCCTAGGAAGAGTCCATTTACCGCTATATGCTTACAGTATGAGAATAGGAAAATCTTGATTTTTTTAAAAAAATATTTCTTATCAGTGATATACTAATTATTAGTATAATAATTTTACTAATAAAAAAAAAATAGATAGATAGATAGATAGATAAAAAAGCTTTTAGCCTGAATAGTCAGGACTATGCATTTTATTATTTAAAAGGTTTCACAAAATAAGGCATATGCTAATTTCCTTAAATTGTGTTATTTTACCTTTTATACCACAGCTTTCCTAAATTATCAACTCGGTTCAATCTGACTGGCCAGAAGGTGTTAATTGTCTACAACAGCACGGCTCGGACAGCAGTGCCAGCTGCAAGGTTTATCTTAATGTGCTTGCTCCAATACATTACTGTTTCTATAGGAATGCAAGGACTTGTATGATACACACTCCACATAATCTAAGATTATAAACACAATAATAAATGCATTGTTAATTTAACAAAGTAAAATGTGTCACTATTTATGTGACAAAGCCTTTGTGAGGACACGTTTATTAAATATTTACTGAAGGACTCTCAGGTGTCGTGTGCTTTGCAACAGACAGTGGACTTTCCAGTTTCTCTGTAACATGACATGGCTTTTTTTGTTTTGTTTTGTTTTGGTCTTATCAAGTTGTCTCAGACATTCCACAACATTAAATGTAAGTATAGCCATATGAAGTATGACATGTTCTTTAATAATTTTTTAAAAAGACTGTCAATTACTTTGGTATAAGAGGGATAAAACATGGAATGTGCATGCTGTTATAGGTACCCAGGTATTTATTAAGAAGACGCTCTACATTGGTCTTTCTGCCAATATGAGCGTTTTGATCAGGTTTGGAACTGTTCCACAATGTTGCACATAACTGCACATTATAACTGTTTGGGCTGTTAAGATTAGTCTGCATCTCATGGTAGAAAACAAAGTCTGGACTTAATAACTTTATGGTGCCTTTTAGGAAATATTTTTGTTTTGAGCTGGTTATGAGATCAAAGTCCATCAAACAGCTTTTTCCACTAAATCTCTGACTCATCAGTACAAACATAACTTTGTGACTTGGAGATATTTTGGCCCAAAGCCATTATAGCACAAAATGCAAATATCCCTGTAACATACAGATACATCTCAAGGAAATAGATGCCATAAATGTTGAAAAATTTATTTCTTGAAACTTCCTTCTAGTTGCTCTACCTTAATAGTCAAGTTAATGGAGATCCCTCACAGAATTATTCCGACTCGCTTGGAATTGCCCTGCAGCATCAGTGGCCTTGCAACAGAGATTTAAAAAAAAAAAAAAATCTGCTTGACAGACCGAAGGCACCTTGTCCGAGGGCCCAGGTCGGCCCGAGCAGGATGCTGTTGATTGATTCCTTTCCTTTGCTTTTGAAGTGTACAATCACTCTGTTGACTGTGACCAGAGGAATCCCAAGGTTTTGTGCAATCATAAGCTGGCTAAATCTACCCTCAGACTGACCCACAATACGCCCTCTTTAAAATCAGACAATTCTTTTGCTTCTGGTGTTCATGGTATGGCTAGTTGCTATAAACAATTAATATGCTGTAATCTGAAATGAAAAGCAATAATACAGTATATCAACAAGTTTGAAGCACCAGGTCGTGTCTGCACAGATAACGTAAACCATTTATTTTTGAGATGTCTGTGTATAAATGAAAAGTAAATCAAAACAATTCTGTCTTTGAATTTCCTGATTTAAGTTTATCATCAGTGAACATTATTTTAAGTGCTGTAAAATTTCTTCTGTTCTGTTCCAATGACATTTTTCCTATTTCTCCCTAAATCGTTTCCACGTAGTTTTCACTCAATTTTTTTATGTTGTAATTTCACATTGAGGGTGGAAAAAGTTCTGACATGATTTACCTTAGTGTCATTTGTTTTACTTTACAAACACCTGCCATTTTAACAGTTGGGTGTAAACCTTTTCCACCTACTGTATATTTATGAGGGGAATTCAAATGGCAGAGCTTTTCTTTGTAACCGTAAAGTGAATTCAGGGTAAGACTGACAGGATCTTTTAGATTTTTAGCATTTCTCTCAAACCAGGCTTGAAGTTTACTCTGCACTACAGAGCTGAAACAACTTCAAGTAGCGAATCAGCATTAACTAGATAGCTAATACACAAATATTAGCCTAGATCAAATCACAACTCATTTTAAATTAATACTGTGTTCCTGAAAAGTTTTTGTTTTTTTTTACATTTTCACTGTTACTTTTATTCCAAACAAAGAAACAAGTCATTCCTCATACTGTCTTGGAAGAGGACATTAATATGGAATAGCACAGGATGTTATTATGCGCTAGATTATCAGTGACTTCTTATATTGTGAACTGAATCTGTAGCTTGTTGATAAAAATGTAAATGAAGGTCTTATTCCTTTAAACAATTGTTTCTTAACATTTATTACAAGTAGAGCACCAACATACAAAGATTACAGCATCATAGATCTATACACCATCAAGATATAAACAACCTGTATATTGTTTCCATTCGCTGCACAACAGCTAATAAAACAATAATTAGGAACTTTAAGGTTCTTTACAATCAGTGGTAATATTCACAAAACCTAATAAATTTCTCACAAAATGTCACTCATTTTGGCTGCTAGGTCAACCAGCAAATTGAGAGGTCAACCATTCCAAATCACTACAGAAAGATAAGAAGTAGTCATCAAAACCCACTGCAATTAAATCTTAAAGAAAACCACAACTAGACGATATAAAACAAGTTAGAAAAACGGATAAAAGCAAATACAGACACGACTGCTTGAATAATGTGAACTAATGTATAAATATTCATAATACTACCAAATAGATATTCGCAAAATTCAACAGCTTGCTATTTAAGGCCTTACCCCATGACAACACAGTGTATACTGCCTCTTTTTGGCACTTCAATGGTACAATCAATAAACAGCACCACAGACCACATTCAGAATTTCACATTTCACTGTGTTCCTGTGGCAAATTAACATGACAAATACAAGAATTGGCGATTATTTGTTCTTTTGGATCAAACAGGGAAGGTAAATGGTGTTTATGCAATAGTGCAATCAGAAGGAAATTATTTGTTTTTTTCCCGCTTGTTATTTGGCTAAACACTAGTGCTTTAACAGAGTGGACTGTAAGTGAATGATGAGTGCCCTTATGTTATTAGTTGGTGCTTTAAATGAGCTCCAAAACAGCCCATGGCAATTTTATGGAAAAGTATGCATACAATCCTTCATACAAGGTTAGAATGTTGACACAATTTGGCACGTTTTCTGAATACTTTAGGCAGCGTCCTCACACTGATGTTCATCTGCAAAAATCTGAGCCCCTAAATGACTCACTGATTTTTTTCTAACAGTATATATAATCGGCTTATTTTAAAAGAAGGTGGTCAAACACTCCAAAAAAAGATGCTGCTGCTATTTGGTCCATAAATAGGGAAAACAGCTAATGTGCAAATATTAATGTCTTTTTAAGGAACTCCTTTAGAATCAAGGCCAAAAGGTATGAAGTAAATATTGGTAATAAATAGTTAAGTTACAAATTTTAAGAAAATAACTAGCAATGTGATCTTAAAAATAAATTATTCTCATAATGCACTGCAGTCTTTTATGAAAAGTGAACTAGCAATTGGGGGAAAAAATGTTTTTTTTTTTTTTTGTGCAAACAAGGAAACAAGGGAATTTTTGTACAAAGAGGGTCCATAAAAAAAAAAAACCCCAACATACCAATATAGCCCACTAAAATAAATTACAGAAAAAAAGACGTAAACATTGCTACTTGTAAATGGTTTTGCCTCTTCCTCTGTGAAGCTTATCTCTACTGGACGGTGACATTATACACCTTTGTTATGTGTCCCGCTGGCACGGTGGTGCTGCTGTCCACTGCTGCAGCCGCTGAAGGCCGTTCTCTCCTAACGTATCTCGGTTTGCGCACTGCAGATTTAAACAAAAGAACAAAACAAAGAAGTTTCCATCTACCCACTGCAAAAGTCTATTTGACAGAGGGCTCTTTTTCTCTCAATGACTAATAGCTAGCTAGTTAGTTAGCATATGGGTAAAATCACACTCAAGTGTGGTCAGAGGAGTAACTATAGGACAGGCAAGATGTGCATTTGTTCAAGGCCCTGAGTTTTGAGGTGGCCCCTGAGTCAATGAAAATATCTAATGTTAAAGGTAAGAAAGTGAAAACATTTAATTCTAAAATGTTTTGGGGGGGATTTCCAATGCTTTAAAAGGAATCTGGGTAACATAATGGCAATAAATGGGAATAAAAATCCGGAAGACCCATGGCATTTTATTGCCTGAGGCCCCCGCGGTGTAGAATTGTGTCTGAGCACGGTGGTTTTATTCTGACATCAGTTAGCTAGCTTTGGTTAGACATATTCCCCCCAGGAATATTTTCTAACACATTAAATTGTAAAGAATTAGCAACTGACAATTTATTAATAATCATTAATCTCAGCAAGCTGCCTGCTTGTGTTATATCTGGGAAAATGCCACCATGCAGCATATCCAACAAGCAGCCTGCTTTTTCCATCAATACAAAACAATAAAGCATTAAAGCACAAAAGAAAACTTCAGAAATAGCGCAAAGAGCAAAACTGTTATGATATAAACAAACTTGTTATAACATGCATTTGAGGATTTTCAAAAATTCACCTCCCTGCAAATCTGCCCATATTAGCCTCAGATTCTTGTTCGTGGCTGACAGGAGTGGAACCTGATGTGGTCTTCTGACGTTGTAGCTCACCCACAAGGAAGTTTAACATGTCGCATATTCCAAGTTGTTTTCGTATCAAAAAGTTGTAAAGAGTGCTCTCTGAGTTACTGTAGACTTCCTGTCAGCTCTAACCAGTCTGTCAGTTCCCCTATGAACTTTCTTTCATCAACAAGCTATTTTAGCCTGCAGACCCTCTGCACACAGGATGTTTTTTTTTTCCTGCACCACTCTGAGTAAACTCTAGAGATTGCTGTGCACATAAATTGCAGATTATTGAAATAGTCAAACCAGCCCATCTGGCACCAATCAAATCATGTCACAGTCAAAAATGACAGATCACATTTTCCCCTTTGGTGTGAACATTACCTGAAGCTCCTGACCTGTATCTGCATGATTTTAAGCACCACATGATTGGCTAATTAGATAACTACATGAACGGATAGGTGAACAGTTGTTTCTAATAAAGTATTTGATGAATGCAAGTCAAACAATTGTTTTGAAGTAAATGGGTCAATGTAGGTTATCCAGAAACTGACATTTTGACTGTTGACATTTGATTGATGCTATGCTATATCCAGCTGTGCCTTCTTTGGGAACTATTTTCATTGTAAAATTTTGGAGCTTAAATAAACAAAATATTTACCTGCATCCTGTCTGAAGTATCAGTTACGCAATATTAATTTCTTGGTTATAAAATTGTTGCATAAAATATCACACTCAGTCATGCTGTTGTACTGCAATATCAGCACTCTTTCACATGTAATATTGCTTAATTATTATTTTCTAAGAGATATCCCTGGCCCTATTCCCCTAAATTTCTAACTGACTGACATAAACGAAACTGTTCTTGCTACCAATATTGTCTTATTTTAAATATGATTTCATCCTTATAAGAAATCCAGTCCAGTCACATAAGAAATATAGAATTTTCTCAATCTGCACAAGTCACCATATCAACGTGATGTCATCCTTACTAGTCTAAAAAAAGTAACAATTTACCATTATTTCTTATTTCCTACACTCCTACAGGCACACAGTCACAGCTCTTATGAGAACACAATATGAAGTTTTCACGATCAAAATGTAAAAAGAAAAAGTGATATTTCCTCACCTGAGGATGATGCAGTAGGCATCATAACAGCCTGGAAATAAAACAGAATGACGGTTTAATATATAAACATATTTTACATAAGCTGAAGAATAAGTCAAGTCAAAAATAAGTTAAAATGGGTCCTCTACAGAGGATTAACAAAATCTTACCGTTTCACTTGGTTGAAATATGAATGCTAGAGTGGAGAGTAAAAACATACTTTAAATATAGTCTTAGATCTAACATTAACCCAATGTTTAACGATTAATAAATAAGTTCCACTGATTAAGTCAATCAAGATTTACAATCAGTGTCTATTTCTGTCTTAATTTACACCAGCCTGTGGGATTTGACTAATCCCACCACTTGGCTTTATTTATATTTCATTACCTTTACGTCTGTAGAAGACACCGGGGAGACGGTTCGATCGTTTGAGGTAGAAGAAAGAGGCGACAGAGAGAATGAGGAAGAGACTGATCAGCAGAGTTCCCAAAAGGACAGATGCTGCTACACCTGGACCACCTGCCATTACAAACAAAACAAGTATAGGACTTAATGCGCTCAGCAATAAAAAAGAAAGCTGTATTTGTGGATCATTTAGCACAGTGTTTTTGTTGTCTAAATTGTATACTCTGTTATTACAGACAGAATGCCAGCCACCCAATATGTCAGAATTATGTTTAAAATGATACCAGAAGCATCTGCTATTCCCATCCAAAGAAACAATCCACAGAGCTACAAAATCTGGCTCGTTGGAGGGTTGTAATTGATCCAACTGCTAAAAAGCTTTTGAAATCTCCAGGCCAGGCAAGCTAAATAGAATATGATTAACTAACCAGATGGGCTAAAACATAGTGCCATATACAAGTCTTTTTTTAAATTTTTTTTTTTACGTGCAATAGTATATAGTTTTAGTAAAACGTTACTAAAAACTAAAATGCTGCAAGCTTACCTATCCTGATTACTGTGGATATTGAGTTGTGATCGACAGCTAGAATAAAGGAAAAAGAGAGACAGAAGAAAATAAAAGAATAAAAACCTAATAGAGAAAAACCCTGTGCAACCATACAAACCAAAAGATCACGTTATATATAAAACCACATTATACATAATAATAATAATACTCAGAATCAGCTTTAATGGCCAAGTATGTGTGTACATACAAGTAATTGACTCTGGTGTATCCAATGCTCTCTTCAGTACAGAATAGATAATAAAAAGTTTTATATAGTAAAAAACAAAACAAAACAAAAAAAAAAACCCCAAAACAAACACCAAATACATAACGCAAAATGCTTAGGTATTAGGAAAATAAATTTGGCGTGAAGTAATAAATAATGAAGACTAATCAGTGTCTATATACACTGGTGTACAAAATCTTGCAAAGTCATTGATAACTGGAAAGTTAGGCTGCCAGTTAAATAGGGTTTGTCAGATAATTAAGGAAAT
>JAQMCW010000035.1:11383838-11401913 GCA_030068335.1 Chrysichthys cranchii
GAAGCTTCCTAAGGGACAGTTCGGGAAACACTCTTAGAAAAGTAAACAACTTTCGTAAGATATATCTTAAAAGTCTTTTTAGCGCGCTAAGAGTGAACGTTATCGAGAAACCGGGCCACAGCAGGGTTAGGTCTATGGATTTATGCTGTTGACACCAAATTCTGACCCTACCAGCTGTGTGCCTCAGCAGAAATCATGATTCATCAGACAGTCTTCAACTGTCCAGTTTTGGTGAGCCTGTGCCCACTGTAGCCTCAGCTTTCTGTACTTAGCAGACAAAAGTGAAACCGACTTCAAGTTTTGATGTGTCGTTCATGCTGAGATGCTTTTCCGTTCACCATAATTGTACATAGTGGTTATCTTAGTAGTACTGTAGCTGTTCTGTCAGCTAAAACCAGTTGAGCCATCCACCGTTGACCTTTCTCATCAACAAGGTCATTTCTGTCTGCAGAACTGCAGCTCACGGGTTGTTTTCCCTTTATTGCACCATTCTGAGTAAGCTCTAGATTGTTGCTTGTGAAAATACCAGGGGATCCGCAGCTTGGCTGTCACCAACAATTACGCCACAGTCGATTTCACTGAGAACACATTCTTCCCCATTTTAATGAAAGATGTGAACATTACCCAAAGCTGCTGGAATGCATCTGCACGATGTTTTGCATACATCATGCATATGCACTCTACTTTAGTTATTTATTTATTTAAAAATAAAAGTTACGTGCAGAAACAGCAGCACAGTAATAGAAAATGCAGGGACGCCTTCTGCATTTGAGAGACCAAAGAGGTATGTATTTATATCTATTTAAATAGATTTCAGAACAAACACAATACAGAGTTTAATGCACAGTGCAATCGAATTAAATGAAAATGATGGTGTATATCAGATTAAATCATATGATTAGCTTATAATTCTTGAAACCACGTGCACACTTCAGTTTTAACCCTGTAGCTCCCCTGGGGTCATATTTAGCCCTAAATTTCAGTTCACCCTTTTAGGTGGTCCGGGTTTTCCAGGGTTAAAAAGTGATGGCACCCATAAGCAGGGCCTTGCTTTCAATCACGTCCTTCAACCATTTTTCTCGGAATCTGGTGTTTCCTGGAGTATGCACCGTCTGGCAGGATTCCAGCTGAAATGTGACCAGCACTGGCAGCATGCGGGGTTTGATTTTGGAGATGCTGATGGTGAAGTAAACACAGGCTGTGCTGTGAGGTACAGGGCACCGGCGGGTCGGCATGCTCCACAGCGCCCTGTACTGGAACTGCTGCTCAAATTCTGCTTCAATTTCCAGCAGGAACTTGACACTGAACACCCATCTCGGGTCCACCTCCCAGGTACCCAGGTACTCCTCGATTTGAGCTTTTCCTACACTGATCGTAAAGTCTTTACAAGCGACCCAGTCGATGTTCCTGATCCCGAGCTCGAGCTGTTTGCTGTCCGGTTGTGGAGCGCACTGAGGGCCGTCTAACACACTCCTCACGAGCTCCGAGGCTCTGATATCCAGCAGATCATCTCTTAGGTTAGTATCCATTTTATCATGTCATTAATTTGAAAGGATGCTCAGATATGGCGGAAACCAAAACGCGGTCTTTGGTGGTGGCGTTACCAGGGCCGTTGCTAGGCAATAATAAACATCCAGGCCTCTCTCACCATACACTTCCGGTCTACTTCTTCTTCTTCTGTTGGTTTTATTGGCGGTTCACAAACGGTGTGTACTACCGCCATCTACCGGGCTGAGGTGTCATCCAAAGGGATATTAAATTACTGATGGGATAAAAAACCAACAAACAAAAAAAAATTGTGTTTCCCTTAAATACTGTACTAGAGCTGTCACTATAATCTGAGTTTTACTTAACAAGTTATTAATAGTGACAGATTTCTTTATTGCCCTCCTCATCTTCTCCCTTTCACTGGAATACTGTGTGCAGTGTAAAAGAACATGCTCTACTTCTCCACAGTGTGTACAGGCCCCAGAATGATGTTTCCCTATAGTATACAACCCACTATTTAGACTTGTGTGCCCAATTCTTAGCCTAGACATCCATACTTCCTCTTGCCGTTTCAGTTCACCACTCCTTTTTGTAATTACCTCCTTCTGTAAACTATATAGATGTCTTCCTCTCTCCTCTGTATTCCATCTGTCCTGCCACATTTTGTTAATGTTATCTTTAATTATTACTTTCATTTCTGATTTGCTTAAAGGAACTTCAAGTTCTACTTCATCTGCCTTAGTGGCCTCTTTAACCAATTTATCCACCTTTTCGTTTCCCTCAACTCCCTTGTTTGCAGGAACACATATGAACTGAATAAGTATTTTTTGTTGCGTAATGTTAAATATTAGTTGATTTATTTTGTCTAATAGATCTTGTCGGCATGTAGATTTCCCACTATAAATACTGGTTAATGACGCCATTGAGTCTGAGCAAACAACTGCTCTGCTAGGCTTCACCTCTTCTACCCATTGTAGGGCCAGTATGATGGCTTTCATCTCTGCTGAAAAGATGGACACATGATCTGATGTCCTTTTTTACTATTAACATTGAGGTGAGGGATATGTACTGCTGCTCCTGTTTTACCATTCTGATCTCTTGATGCATCTGGGTATATATGTGTTTTATCATCATACATTATGTCTATATACTGTTGTACATTCTGATAAAAGCCTCTAGATTTTAAAATCTCCTTAGTCTCCATATTGACAACAGGGAAACAAAATAACCAAGGCGGAATGACTGAACTCACTGTTGTTTTGCAGAGTGGAATGTTGCTGATCCCCACTTGATTTGCCTGTTGATTACCCTCCCACCCACACTTCTTGTCTAAGGTAACAAGAATTATTTTAATTCATACTGAATTGGCACCAAAAGGTGACTGACAGTCCAGCAGTCTTCCATGAGGTCAGTTCAGCAGTGTTAGAGTCAAATCTATCTATCTATCTATCTATCTATCTATCTATCTATCTATGAATTCTCAGTCAATTTATCATTTAAATTATACACATATTTCCATTCCATGTGAGCATATTGAAGCAACCATAACAGTGTCATTATATTACTCTGACATCTCAAAAAAGTGAATTTAAAAATATGGCTAAAAAAAACCGCATTCCACATATGCATTACAATTTCATGACCTTAAAAAAAAAAGTACAGTTGTGTAGCACAAAATTCACTACAGATTTAAAATTATGTCTATTTTTAGAATTGAGTGCAAGACTGTTTTGTGATAATTTAAGTCCTAAGCCTCTAACAGAGCCGCTTGTATCCACAGCACTTCCACGCCATCTTCAAAGTTTCTAGGTGTATGTTCAGGCAGGATAATTTGGAGCCATCCTCAAAGGGAGTGAGTTGATTCCAAATGATGATAACTCCAGACAGAAGTGGGACATCAGGACAGATCAGACAGGTCCAGAAAGCAGAAAAGGTCAAAATCACGGTATCTCAGGAGCAGTACGTGCAGCTTGACAGAGAGAGAGAGAGAGGGAACGAGAGAATGTGAGAGGGAACGAGAGAGAGAGAGGAAAAACAGATTGTTAGGTATGTTTGTCACATAATGGTTAAGTAAGAGTCAGCAAGACTAGTTATGACAACATAACTGAAAGGGAGAGCGAGAGTGTAAAACAGATACACCAAACACAAAATTTACAGCTGTTTAAAAAACAGCTAGAGATAAACAGGCAAACAAATGTATCCATGATAAAGTATATAATATAAAGGGAAGAACAGGAGTATGTACAATGAGAGAGTGGAGTGCGTGTATATCTGCAGACATGCTGTTGTCCTGAGGGAGAGAGTAGTTCTGAGGTAAAACACACCCGGTAGGAGAACGGGAGCATGTTCAGTGGGAGTATAAAATACGTGTATATTCCACAGACATGTTAGTGCACCAAGGGTTTGGGGGAGCTAGATTTTCAAACGGTCAGGATGGTAACATGGACCCATCACTTGATATCAAATCCGTACAGTTGAGTCAGCTGGAGTCGCGCGCGCGCGCGCGCACGCAGGTCTAATTTAAAGTTACGGTACTTCAGGTGTCACTGATCCTCACCAAGTGCCGTCGTTACACAGCGGTTGTTTTTAGAAATACACATTTGAGTGAGTTTTCAAAATGGTATTGTGTACCAAATGCTGAATTAGCAGGCACGAGAGGTAAAGCAAGCAAGTACGGACTCAAAGTCAACTTAACGAACAGAAACCTAGTTTACGAGTACCATGTAGCTAACGCTAGGCTGCTAATAATAGTATTATATTGCTAGCTAACTGTTTTAGCCGGTGAGTAACAATAAGTATTACATATTCATTGTATTCTGAGTAGTATTTGTACAGGAACAAGGAAATATGAAGCCCAACATGTGGAATGTAAAGGATATTTTGAATGTCCCACTGAACTCTGTGTAAGTCTGAATTTTATACTTACAGCTTGTGTATTATGGGGAGGAACTCAAGACGTGTTAAACAGACTATTTGATATTTATTAATTAGTTGCCTTATTTCACAGGGGTGCAAAGGCAGGTAAGGGAGGTGCCACCAGTGACTACCCGAGCCTGCCCGACTCCCAGTTTCTGTTTGGATCCCAAACCTGGGCTGAAAATTCTCAAAGCTTTTCCCAGGAGATAAGTGGACAGTCCAGAAGCTCTCAACAGTTCTCCCAGGAGGTACCGTTTAACATCTGTGAGCTAGGTTTTTCTCTGGAGAAGATACTTGGAAGCAGGTGTCTTTCGTTGTTTTATTATGAACTTTGCTGTAAAAGTATTCGCTCCATATTCTGATGTGTATTAAACAAAGCCCAGTGTGTTGCAAAATATTCTGCTCATGTTTTCATAAAGTGAATCAGTTTATGTATTAATTTATATAATTGCTAGGAAGTTCTTCTCTGTAATGAGGTTAGGTTTGCTTATTATACTGTTCAATTCACACATGCCTTGCACCCTGCATGCAGACAGTAACCTGAACTCAGGACCGAACCCTAGAGCTGTAAGGTTACCAGTTGTACTACCATACTGAACCACCCCCATTATACTGTTGTACTTTAGATTTCCTTGCTGCAATATATACTCATTGTCGAATTAATTAGCAACACCTTAAAAATCATGCACATACAGGCCAAGAGCTTCAGGTAATGTTCAAAAGAAATATTAGAATGAAGATAAAGTGTGATCTCTTTAATAGTGGCCTGGATGTTGGCACCAGATGGGATAGTTTCAGTATTTGCTGATCTGTGAATGGTTTACAACAGCAGAAAACCACATCAGAGGAAGATTCATGTGCTTGTTTAGCAGGAGTGGAACCCAGTGTAGCCTTCAGCTGTTGTAGCCCATCAATTTCAAGGTTTTGTGCCTGCTGAGATGCTTTTCTGCTTGTCATTGTTGTAAAGTGTGCTTGGCTGTACATAGCTTGAATCAATCTGGCCATTTTCCTCTGGCCTCTCTTATGAACAAGGCATTTTCACCAACAGAATTGTTTCTCACCCAGTATTTTTTGTTTTCACACCATTCTGTATAAACTATAGAAACTGTTGTGCATGAAAATCCTAGGACATCAGCAGCCTCTCATAATACTCAAACCAACTCATCCGGCACCAATATCCATGCCATGGTGAAGCAGAGATCACATTTTTTCATCATTCTGATGTTTGACGTGAACATTAACTGAAACTCTTGCCTAGGTCTGCATTATTTTTTACATTGAGCTGTACTACATGATTGGGTGATTACATAACTGCATGAATGAGCAGATGTGCATGTGTTCCTATTAAAATGGATAGTGAGTGTTACCTTGGCCAAGTACAAGTGATAATAAGGCCTATCTTTTAGCTTATTTATTCTTTCAGATTCTAATTTTATCACTTTATGTATACAATTTGCTGTTTGTAGCTTTTCTTTCTCCAAAAATTTCCATTTGTGAATAAAAGTGAAAGCCACTTTAACAAAGCTGAAATATAAATAAAAACCTTTTGTAGAACTCTTCTTATTGAAAGGTTGTGTGGTGTTTATGATTCTGTTCCCTCAATCTTGACAGATAAATGAAACGAAGGTGTCAGCGAGCTACCACTCCAAGCCTATTCTATTTGGTGATAGCAAAGTACCCAACATGTCAGGTGGTAGAGCCATGGGTATATTAGACAGATTTGAAGAGGAAAAGAGAAAAGCCAAAGAAATGTGTGTATACCTATTCATATCTGTGCCTTATATTCCTAAAAAATTGTCTAAATACGCAGATGATTTAATATGTTGTGGAAATTTCACATGGTATAAAAGTTGTGAATGCCTTTCACTTTTAATTGTCATTTTTTTGTAATGTAAACATTTAAAGCATGTGCTGTAATTCATGATTTCCAAGCAAATTTCTTCCGATTTATACAGTGAAATTCTCATCGGAGTCCGGCAGTTGCATGAAAGTCTGGAAAATGTAAGTTCTAAATTCTAAAGAAGTACAGTATTGTCCGTGTAGGTTTTAATTTTAATTGCATTGTTCTATAAATGGTTTAGTTAGCCACGTTTGTTTGTCTGTTTCAGATGCAAAAAAATTTTCTGAATTGCATTGATGGAAGTTGTGACATAACCAGGGCAGCTGTGGCTGAAGGGATGGATAATTTTAGAAAAACAAGTAAATATTATTGTTATTTAATATTTTATCTGTGTTTTATATGTCTCTACCTTAACAACGTGGAATAAAATTTACTCTTTTGCTAATGCAGTACATTAAGACCTTGGATGTCTTTTGTCCAGCAGAAGGTGAAAACATTGAACAATTTTTTATTTCCTCTGCCAAGGAGGTAGATGGCAGTAAAATTCAGTAGCAATGAAACATTGCCAGTGTTAAAATATGATTACTCCGTTGGAAATATATGCAGACTTATAAAGTGGTTGAGGTTGCGGATTTGCATATTATAGAAGAGTCGACTATTGTTCTCAGCAGTGGTTTGAGCTCTCTGGATGGCCTTCTAGTTGTTTGTTTTCCAGTTGTCCATCCATGCAAGATTCTCGTTAGTGCAATGTCACAAGAATGAGCAGAACATTTGTAGATTTTATATTGAATTATCATTAAAACCAGCAGATGTGCTGAATAGATTTTGGAATTGATCCAAACAGGGTCAAGGTCACAGCAAAGTGAAAGGTCAAATGTTTTATTTTTCAATAGCTTCTTTTCCTGTGTGTCATATAGAGATGTTACTTATACCTTCACATGGACGACATCAAGGCCCATTTTCGGGCTAAATAATACAAACTTGGTGGAGGCATTCCACTGCTGTCTAGTTGAACGTCATTTTTTTTTTCTTTTGTTTGCTTAGTTATTTTTTATTTATTTAAATTGTTCATTGTACATGTTCATTGTTTTTTTCAATACCTTTTGCATTGCAGTTCAGGATAATTTTGCCACCCTAAAGGACAGCATAGCAAGTCAGACTGAGCTGCTGATGAGCAACACGCATAGAGAGATGAAGGACAATGAGGCGAAGGTAAACATAATCTGACCCAGAAGCTGAGATATATTTATGATTTATTTAGAATGGCAATTAAAGGATCCTGTGCTCCTTACATGTTGGGACCAGAAGTTAAGACGTTAACACCAGAAGTGAATTATTTCTTTATTATTATTAAGTGTTTTATTCTTGTTATACTGCAGTGATTTGCCCACAATTATAGCTTTTAACTTGTTAGAGTTATTGATTTTTATCTATCTAGTTTTAATAGTTACATTTAATGTTGTACAATGTCCAAGACAAGTTCATTTCCTTACAATTTTATAAACTTTTTATAAAACTATTTATAACAACTGGAAAAAGTTATATCTTTACCACACACTTTGTTTTTTCTCTGTTGAATAAGACAGAAAACTGTCACATTCCCGAGAAACAAGAAAGTGCAAATGGCCTTTTCCCCCTGTTTATTATGATATTTATAGTGCATCCACCATATGCATCCTTGTGAGTAAATTTATTATAGAAAAGACAACAAGTTAGAATGAGCACTCTTATTTTTAATTATGGTTTGAATTACAGTTAACCCTACTGTCACAGCTGTGCTGTCATAGTTAATCAACACCTTCGGATTTGAGAATTCAACAACACATAGTTGTAGATGGAATATAAAGCACTTATGAATTACCACTGAGTTGTTTTTTTACATGTCAGTACTGATTGACTGAGGTTTGTTTATTTCCTCATGGCCCAGACATCATTAGCTCTAAAAGACTTGAGCTCACTTGTGCTCAGCCTCCAGCGGGATTTCGACTCACTGAAACTGGAACAAAACAAAGACCAAAGCCTGCTTGGCGAGATTTTGTCTCTGCTTGGCACGATAATGTCTGCTCACTCCACTGGAGCTCATCCCGGCCCTGTCCGAATGATTGACAACACTGTTCAGACATCACCTGGTTTGATAACACAGGCCTGTGCTGTTTCAGAAAAAAAGCATCATCATGAAGGCATGAAGCTGTGCAACGAAGCCTTTCATTACTCAGAGGAAAGATTAGACCAGAGTGTTTGTCATGTTAAAAAAACATCTTCAGAGAAGCTTAGCAGAGGAGCATCTGTCCAGGTCATAGGCTCTCTGCCTTTTGTGAAGCAGCAACATGTAAAAACTGAGCGCTCTAACCCTAATAGCTGGCAGAAGTCTTGCCATCTGCACTCAGTTATAACCAGTTCTTCAAGCCCAGAAGCCACTAGCATTGCCACTTCTGTTGGACAGGATCCTAAGAAGCATAAGATGGTTGGAGGCCCTCTGCATATAGAACCAGTAAAGTCTTTGAATGATATGAATAAGAACAAGTCAGCAAGCTGGATTGAGGTATCCAGAGAGAAAACAGTGCCTAAGAGAGCACAGAGATGTCAGACCTTCAGGAAAAAGAAGAGAGCCTTGATTCTGCCACAGAGACGCCCTAATCAAGCGACGGCTTTGAATAATGTGCTTGAGGAAAGTCAGCACAATGAAGACCAAGAAAACGGGGCACCTCAATCAGCAGTCCTTGCCTACCAGAAAACCAGGAAAGCTGTTTCAGGGAACCACCTACCACTGCAGCAGCAAAGCACAACTAGACCAGTGAATACGAGTGAATGTGGACAGCACCTGGATCCTTGGTCATGGTCCCAGAGCAGCAACAGCTCACAGGTGATTGTGGAATACCAGCAAGCTGAATGGGAGACAGCGAAGCCTGAGCGCAAAGCCAATACTATACAGAGACAGAGAGTTACCTGGCAGCTCTTTGACTTCATCAGTGACTCTGATTAATTTGATGTGAGTTAAATGAGAGATCCTGTTATAAAAAAGTGGTGACACAAAGTAAATATTTTGACTAGGATTTGGTTCAGAATGAATTTGTTGTTTTTCTGTAAAACTCTGGTAAAGTTTCACTTCTTTGTAGCTCCAGAGTATTCCTTCTGCTTGCCATGAACACTGTCATGTTTAATGTTGCTTTTCGTTATAGCAAAAAACTTACATATTTAATCTTATATATGATCATTTTTTTGGAAAAAGTTTATATGTATATATATTTAAAATAACACACACACACATATACATGTGTGTGTGTGCTATTTTGATTTTCTGGGGTTCTTGTATTTTTTTTTGTACTTCCTGTGAACCAAGGAACTTATTTTCTACATGATAAATATTTTGATTTCTATCGGTAGTCAATCAATATTGGAGCTGAGGTCAAAGTGGGGGATCTTTTGTTTTTGTATTGCAGTAGTAGTACAAACATGGCTACAGTAATATTTAGGCACAAGTCAGTGTCATATGTGCAACAGAAAGTACAGTGCATAAACTATTGTTACAAAACCATCTCTGTAAAGCATGTGAAAAATGAATTCATAGAGCATGTTTCTATTTAATGCAACTGAGGAATTCATTAAAAGAGCATGCTAATAATATTTAAAAATTACACCTTAATGTTAGCATCTTGAAACAGGAGTAAATGTTATGAGCTTCTCTGTAATCTGTTACATTCACGTGTCATCAAACAGTTGTATACCTAAAAAGCAATCTGTTAACAATTATCTGTTTGAAAATGCTGAGCACAATAGACTATCAGTTTATGATCAGTCTAAGAATTATAAATCAACATTAATATTGTACCATAATATTTCACATGTACACATCTCAATTCACCTTTATGTGAATAAAACACAACCTCTATGTACAGCTGTGGAGATCTCAATTTTGTGAGAAGCTCAAATGTGCAAATTGTCAAATTTATGACTGTGTTTGCTTTTGTCATACATGAATAGTTTTTGTTATTCATCCACCAAGTCAGCCGGAGGGGGCATGAGTCCTCGTGGGTTAAGGTTCGCCACCAGACACACGTCATAACTGTCGTGCATCACAGCCTGTTTAACCACCACGGTCCACTCGTTCTCCCATGGATCCAACTGCAGGATATCCTTGGTGATGATGTCATGGCGGTCTAAGAAAAGTTTTACGATTATAGATGTGATTTTCACATTTATTTATGACTACAGTGATTTTTTTTAAATATGAAGTTAAATTGAATTGAGTGCTTTTTTTTTTATATAGGGACATCAAATGAGTTTATAACCAGATGATTGTTGAGATCACTCTCCTCAAAGAATGAACAGTATGGTATATTTACCTGCACCTTTATAGTATCCACAAACATATATTTTCCCATCCACTACCCCAGCATTTGGTGCATTGCTTCGCAGTGACAAAAGCGGCCAGGGTAAGGGAGGGCCATCCCTCCAGAAGTCTCCATCAACATTGTAGATTTCAACTGCATCAAGACAGCGGCGTGACTGACCACGGTCTACACCTTCACACCCAATACCACCTGCAGGGCAATAAAAGGACCGGAAATTAGAGATGCATTTCGTTTAATGTTTAAGCTGTTATGTAGCATACTTTCAGTTTAACTTAATCTTTTCTCTTACTAAAATGATTGTGTTAATGTTACAAGAATCTGGGAGCAAACAAATGAACGAAAAAATAAGTACTATGTACAAGGTTGTTATATTTCCTCACAAACAAATATTAACACTGCTTAAAAATGTAATTCTTAAATGCAATATTTATCATTGGTATTTACTTGCACTTACAACAGTCCAACATCCTAAACACTAATAAGTATTATTTTAAATCACTCCTAAATGCCTCAGAGATTTTTTTCACATAAATTATATTTTAACTGAAAATGTTGCTTTTTTGTTTGTTGCTGTGTTAACATAGGCTTCCCAGTAGATTGCTCAAAATAAATGCACTTCATATTCAAAGGCTTTTTGCAACTCACCTATAACATAAATCTCCCCATTGAGGGCCACCACACTGCAGCGATATTTGGAATATTTCATAGGACAGAGCTCGTTCCACTTGTTGTTCTCTGGGTCATACACAAGTAGGCGGTTACTCATACGGTCAGGCTCCTCATCTGCATGATAGGTCTGTCATTCACAAGATGAGTCACAACAGGTGCCATTAAACAGCACAAGAATAAGATAGGGACAGAAACAGAGCAGCATTGCAGTCTGAAACGATTACTATGCTAACTCAGTGAAATCTGATTTCATGTTGAGCTTATAGAATTGTAGTTATGGTCCTGGAATAGCAAAGCACTACACATTTTAGTAGTGTCTTCATTCTATTGCCCACTCATAAACAAATGAATGGCTGATGCATGGCCACTCCAGGATCAGCTATACAATGTCAGAGTGGGAAACCTTAAAGCAATGTGAATTACTCTAACCTGTGGTGTCCTTCCCCCAAGCACATAAAGGCAGTTTTTCATCCGGACAACACTGTGATAGGCCAAGGGCATTGGTAAAGGAGCAGCACTGCGCCAAGGGCCGCCCTGTAAAGACCAGCGTGCTACACTGTTGGTAATGAGGTACTGATTCTTCAGCATCATCTGACCTCCAATTAGGTACAGGTTATCACCCAGGGAACTCAGGCCATACGAGTCACGGTATTCTGTTGAACTCAGGTGCTTCCAACTACCCTGAGCTTCCTCATTATATCTAGAAAAAAGTAAGTGGATTTAAAGAATGAGTAAACAATTACTTCCACACCATACTTTCAAAAGACATGTAATGCTATTTAAAGCCAAATGAAGATATACTGCTGTTAATTTTTTGACTTATTTTAAAAAATATCCTGTTTTGTCTCTGTCCCATAAATAATAGATGGTTTAAAAATGGGCATTTAGAATGGGACATGAATTCTGCAAAGCAGAGCCTTAATCAGGTGTGGTCAGATCACCTTTAATAGGTTCGGCTAGTAATAAGGCTGTTGTTCAACTATGACTCTCTTCCAAAGAATTAGCCATAACTTACACTTATGCTAATATTGTAACTGTTTGCTTAACATTTGATGTATAATGCTAGTTTAAACAAGCATCAAGGTAGATTACTAAAGATGTAGTCTTGTATCAGAAAAAAATGACAATTTGTTTCACATACACTCCCCAGCCACTTTATTTGGAACAACTGAAACAACTGTACCCCATGTGTTCATCTTACACGTGGGTACATGTGTTCCTAATAAAGTGCATGTTGATTGCTTAAGAACATATTGAATTATTTTAGCACTTTTTATACATGAACCTTACTTGAAAATCTCCACATTCTTCTCCTTTTGTCTTGCCAACCGTCGTGGCCCTAACTCTCCAGTAACAATAATGTCATTGTGTTCGGTGACAACCCCAGCACATACATATCCAAGGGCTTCACCGTATCGAGGGGAGGTAATGAAAAATGTACACCCAGTTGTGGGAGCGTAACAGAAACTGCGGTCTGAATAGCTTACATATCGTGAGCGTATTCCTCCATTATCATTGCCAATGCATAGCAGTAGATCAGTTGTTTCCATGCCGTAACGTAGCTTCAGTCGTCGGGCTGGAGCCTCTGGATGCAGACCTGCTGCTTCAATTGCATCTTCCATCATCTGTAGACATTCTGCATCAGCCAGCAGTGCTGTGTTGTGGCGCAGTGTCTCCTTCAGGTAGCTGACATTCACCAGTGGTAGCCGTACCTTCTGTAAGAGGTCTGGTAGGTGACTGACACGATTTTCTTCCGCTAGACTCACACCAACAGAGCAATATTTCACCCATCGCAGCACTACATCAAGAATGGTTTCCTCTCGTGTGACATTAAGGTCATCTGAAGCTAGCAATGCCCCAAGCTGATATGCTTCCAGCTCCAGCACCTCCTCACTCAGACACACCTCTGTGAAGTGCTGCCGGAGGTACCGCTGGGCCTGGTCTGCTAATTCTTCAGCCCCCAAATCCCGAGCATAGTAATAGATCCCCAGGCAGTTGGAGGCATCCATGTTACTTATCATATATATCTGGCAGCGGCTAAAGACATCATCCATCTGTAAGAGGAAGGCGGCGACTGAGATACCCTGCACATTGGTTGGAGAAAGTGGAAGCTTGGAGCTGTACATGTATTCCAGCAAGAGGGCTAAGCTTTGAGCTGGCATGTCTCTCAGTACCACCTGGCGGTTTGAACTCTCACGCAGGCCACAGGTGAACATGACCCGGAAATAAGGGCTGAATGCAGCAAGAACTGACCGGTGACATGGGAAGCTGATTCCTTCAGCAATTAGTACCACATCTGTTAACTGCTCAGCTTCACGCATGCGATTCAGCTGTTCCAGCAGCAGCAGACCATGCTTAGCTCTCAGATCCATTCTGCGTCTTGATGAGGATTTGGGGGATTTTTTTTTCTTTGTTTTTGAAGGTTCACCTTAATCAAGGGTTTCCATTAATCTATGTACATTCTGAAAGTCATCTTTTCAAAAAGGCAAGGACAGGTTATCTGGCAAAATACAGAGCAAGGCACAAGATCAGCTGGTGCAGTTATTTGAGAGGGCACATCTGTGGCAGTCTATTAGTGCGTTTAAATGTCAAAGCAGAGAGGCTCAACTATTGCCAACTAACTTCTTTTCATGCATAACCGTGTACTATAATTTAATGCACATTTTTATTATATCTACAAAAGTATACCCCTGCAAATTACCAACAATGTTTAGTCAGTACATAGCTAGGCTTTTGGTTAAACAAAGATTACTGACAGTGCTGTTTCAAATCCAGTACTGACTACTGAGTGAGAGAAACATTAATTAAACTGATAAGAGTAGTACATGCACTGATGAATCGTACCAGAGATCTTGCTTCCAGTGTTCTTTGCCTTCAACGGGCAAGTTGTCCATTATGTATACTTTATACACACTCACTGTGTCTGTGACAGTGCAAGGAGGAGGAGGGAGAGTGAGAGAAATCTGTTTACTGAACCCTTGGCACCCCATGCTAAGCAACATGGCTAATAATAGACCATGATGTTTCAAATAAGCAGTGGGGGATCAGAAGAGATGAGATTTTTCCTAAGGAAAATGGATGAAAGATGCAGCCTGTTCAAGAAACTTTGTATTTATATTTAGTGAAAAGGTGAACAGGACAGTATTTGTGTTTTGTTGTTTTTCTCACATATGTTTCAACGTGTGGAATGGCTCTTCAGGCCCCTTGGTAGCTGGGGATTAGATTTCACCCCATCATGCTGTTAAAGTGATGTCAGGTCCTGCATTCAGTTTTTAAAGGAGCATCCATTGCAAAATCAGTAGTTGGTTTACTAATGGAAAAGAATTGGAAATATGACCTAAGGACTTAGGAATATGGATGTGAATATGGGTGTCTTCCTTAGACAATTGATAAAGAGAAGCACAAACCAATACAGCCACACTCTACATGGCCAAAAGTATGTGGACATCCATATGTGCCCATCCACACCCATGGGAAGTGGAGGATCAATGGTTAAGGCTCTTGGTTATTGATCAGAATGTGGGTGGGTGTATCTGCTCCACGGGTGCCGTATCATCTCTGACCCCAACTTTCTGAGGGAAGAATTTCACTACAACGTAATGTATATATGGTAAATAAAGGCTTCTTTTTCTCTGTCCCAAAACAATGGGCCCTACTACATATTTAGTCCTCCCTTTGCTGGTATAACAGCCTCCACTCCTCAGGGAAGGCTTTCCACTAGATTTTGGAATGTGCCCAAAATATAAATTTTTTTGTTTATTCAGCCATAAGAGCATTAGTGAGAACAGGCATTGATGTCAAGGAGGTGGTCTTGTGTGCAGTCAGTGTTCCAGTTTATCTCAAAGGTGTTCAGTGGGGTTGAGGGCAGGGCTCTGTGCAGGCCACATGAGTTCTTCCACTCCTACCTTGGCAAACTATTTTTTATGGACCTTGTTTTAGACCTTGTTTCTGAAACAGAGCATTGGCATGATGAAGTATGTTTTGGCTCCTTCAGTTCTAGTGAAAGACAATGTAAATGCTATAGCATACAAAGATATTCTAGATAACAGTATGCTTCAACCTTTGTGGCAACAGTTTTGGAAAAGCTCATATATGAGTGTGATGGTCAGGTGTCCACATACTGTTGACCATATAGTGTATCATGACCACTCATTTAGGTGTGATCATTGTTACAGTTTAGCCTGTAACATTTTACAGCTCCATCTTCTCACATGTTCACTAAGGGTTTGCATTTATTTATTTATGCATGCATGTATGTATGTATGTATGTATGTATGTATGTATGTATGTATGTATGTATGTATGTACTTATTTATGTATTTTTTATTTATTTACTTATTTTTACCCATATTTTAAATAATCATTGTTTTGTAGTTAGCTTATGTAGTGCCATGAAAAAGTATTTTCCCCGTTCCTGAGTTCCTCCATTTTTGTTTATTAACAAACACTTAACTGTTTCTGATCTCCAAATAAATTTAGCATAAGACAAAATACCACCTGAGTAAATACAATACACAGTTATCAAATGATCTTGTCATTTACTGTTGAACAAAATCTCCCCAAAACCTATTTCACCTGTTGTTGATTCAGAATGAATCTAAATAAATCTCTGTTTAGAGATTCACTGTGGTTCTCTGGACTCCCAGAGTTTGGGAGATTGATTTGTAACCATTTCCTGACTGATATATTTTAACAACTTTCTTTCTCCGATCTTCTGGAATTTCCTTTGTTCGAGGCAGAGTGTGCTCTTTGTTGAGGTTTTCAGGGAACAGCACATTGCTGGAAAGGTTGAATTTAGGGTGATGTCTAGACTCAGAAGGGCTGACAGTAATTAATCTTGGGAGTGGCCAGTCTAACTGAAACTTTTTAATAATTATATTTGGTTCATTGAGTGTCTAAGGGGCAATTACTTTTTCACACAGGTGATAAAGGTTTTGGGGTGATTTTGTTCATCAGTAAATCACAAGATAAATTGACAGCTGTGTACTATGTTTACTCAGGTTGTCTTTTGTCTTATACTAAATATGTTCAGAGATCAGAAACAGTTAAGTGTTGTTAATAAACAAAAATAGAGGAATTCAAGAAGGGGGCAAATACATTTTCATGGCACTGTATGTGTTAAGATACAAATTGTCCAGCTAAAAAAAAGTGACTTTATATATTATGGACTGTGCAGTCCAGCATAAATCCGTATAGGTGAATAATAAGTGAAACAGGCTTACGGCCCATGGTCCTTTCGCTATAGAAGCTAATCTTTAAACAGTGAACAGAATTATTAATAGAAATATTAACCTGGATAGTTTTCATTTGACAAGTGTTGATGCAATAACCTAGCCCTGAAACAGCCTGTCCTTAATGTTCAGTCACAAGAATTTAAAAAATCTTTTACTAAAGCAAACTGAAGTTGACAGGTTATTAGGAAGAGCCCATGATTAAATTTAAAGGTTGTTTCGTTGAACATGGTAATATTAATAGGTTGTTTGAAGTAGTAGTAAAACAGTGCTGCAGTGAACACTTCTATCCTATAGTGCTGATTGTTTGTTGTAGAAAATGATGAATCAAAGACTGTTAGCCAAATTTCTCTTCCTGTTTCCACTGATGGGATTATTAATTCCTGTATGTCTTACCTAACATCCGTGTGAAAATGTTGACTAGGGCAGAACAGTGGAAACTAGAGAAAAAGCTGAATCAGCATAAGCAAAGGTGTCCTGTCACACATTATTGTGTGATTTAAAAGAATATTATTTTAAATCTACACTTGTGGAGTTTTGTATCATGGAGTCATTCATTCAAGAACTCATTTTGGGAATTAATTGTTATTTAAGGTCTATAAAGAAGTACTTAGGATTATTTCTTAAGTAATCATTAGCCAAAAAGACAGCCCCTTTTACTTTGTCCTCCACATCCTATTTAAGTGTCTGTGAATTGCATGCTAGAAATCAAAATTTGAAGTATAGGGTCAAGAATAATCTTTAAGCCAGAGCTGAACTAGATTTGTGGTGTAAGTATGAGCAGTGGGAAGAATAGATCAGGGTACTGTGTGGAGCGGGAGATTCTGGATGAAGAAAGGCTGGAGGAGCTGGCTAGGAGATTGGGGCCCTCACAAACCAACGTTCCTTTCTCTCATCACCTGAAAAACTCACTCAGGTAAGACACTTAAAAAAAAAAAATTATTTGAGCATGTGTAGGTGTAGGTGTGAATAGTGATGTTATTTCTTATTTCAATGGGTTCCTATTAAAGTGAAGATTATTTCTTTCTTGTCTTTTGTTTCTTTAAACCCCTTCTTGCTTAACCCCTCTTTCAGGTGTTCTATTCCCAGACTGAAGCGTAGAGTGGCAGGCTGTTTACCAGTGCTTTACTGGTTACCACGTTATTCCATCTGGGACTATGGCATGCCAGACCTCATCTCTGGCATCAGTGTGGGAATCATGCACTTGCCACAAGGTGAAAGCTTCTTTATCCTAAAATGATTTCCTCTCAGTTCATTTGTATGCTTGTGCAGAATAAGATATATCAGTCATTAACTCTTTTAAGGTTGTTTTTAGAAAAATTATAAGATATAAATAATCCTGCAAACCACTTGAGAGCATTTAAAATCCAGAGTCCATTGAAGGTCTTACCTTTTTATTATTATTATTATTATTATTATTATTATTATTATTATTATTATTATTATTATTATTATTATTTTAACAATTCTTTAAACTTGCAAAACAGTCATTTTTACAAATTATGTTTTGGTCAGAAACTTTAAACAGTTTTGACTTGAATGTTTAACATTTTTGTCATATTTTATATATATATACATA
>JAQMCW010000035.1:11414105-11425877 GCA_030068335.1 Chrysichthys cranchii
TGGTGGTGCTAGCGGAAATTTTTCGTGCGACTGGGGGGGGTGCTAGCGGTAGTTTTTCGTGCGACCGGGGGGGGGGCTTTCCGGGGCACCCCTGAGGACGTCAGACGGCACCCCGTTGAGAAACGCTGGTTTAAGCTATAACACTGCAGACATTTTGATCTGAGTTAGAAAAGATCAATACGAGAGAGCAGATCAGAATTTCAGCTTTCATTTTCTGATATTTACATTTATATGCGTTTAATAACTTAAAACATGATACAAAATGGGTGGGTTCAAACAAAAGGAACCATATTGTAAATTGTTTAAAACATCTAAATGTATAAATATATCAAGAAATGAAAATTGAAATTCTGATCCATCTTCTCATACTCATGTTCTGATCTCAAATCCAAAAGGCTTCACTGTTTAACAAAAACAAAAGAGTTGGCTTTGGCATTCCAAAGGGGTTCTTCCCCACCAGCCCCTATGGATGAGCCACATGCACTCAAAGAGTGAATGCTGGTGATTATTGTTCTGAGGAAATGAAGAGCAAACAACTAATAGCTGACAGCGAGTTATTTTCCAGCATATAAAGCTCAACTCTACCTCTTTGTTCATAAATAATCTCATTCATATCTACTTCTGCTTCAATGCAGCATAGTGCTCTACAGTTAATTTAGCTTTAAACAATGAAGCTCATATGTATAGCAGATGATGTTATGCTACACTCTAGTTCAGCGATTATATCTGAAAGTATTTTTGTAAGCAATGTATTTCTATGTGCATATATGCATTAGAGGTGTAACAATACACAAAATTCTAATTCAATATGATGCATTTTTCATACAGCAGTAATAAGCACTGTCTGTATATGTACCTTAGGTTTCAATTTTCAATCGACTAAAACATTTAATAAGAACAAAAATTTAAACGGAATAGTGACACAGTGACTGTATGATACATTCAGAAAATTAGTAGCATATTACAAATGCTGTGCATTAGAATATAACATATTTAAGCATGGCTAAGCCTTCCACTGTAGACTCCCAAGTTTTTCTCAACCTAATATGCTAGTATGCTAGTTAGCTAGTATCTAGGCTCATGAAATACAGTGCGCTTATTATGAGATTAGGCTTATTTATCATGCAGTCTGTTGAATGTATTGTTTGACATGCAGACGTATCAAATCAAGAGCCTCATGTTGAATAATACAGTATGGCATATTGTTACACCTCTAATAAACGTATGTACGGCTTCATGAATATGCACAGTGTATGTGTTTCTATGTAAAGCTGGGCATTGGGGGGAATACAGATTTTGGCAATGTAATTGTTAGGTGACTAACTGCGTTTGGTTAGCACTGACACAAGATTTTTTTTTTAAAAATGTGTGAAAAAAAAAAATCAGAGATGAACCATTTTCCATTAATTTTTCTTACCAGACAGTAAGCTCTGTCTGTTCATTCTCAATGACTGCTGTGCTCAACACGTCTCTCTATGTTCTCTCTCTCTCTCTCTCTCTGTTTTCATACAGAGCAGTTGCAATGAAACTCCCATTAACATAATTTTTGAAGTGTTCATAAATATTAGTAAAATAAATAAAATAAACTGTTTCTTTACTGTCTACCACATGTGCAAACATTTAAGCTGTGTCCCTGTGTCCCAATAATCTTATACATACATATGATTGTTTGTGTATCTGCATGTGCATGTTCCAGCACAGTGTTTCTGTACGTGCTTGTGCATGCCTTGGTGTGCGCGTGCTACGCAAGTTTACACAGATCTTCTTGTGTCTGTGTGTGGACCTGCAGTGCATGTGTACTTCAAGTCTTGTGAAGTACATGTATGTACATGTATGTAGTTACAGGTCCTGGTGTGAGTTTGTGTGCTGCTGCTCCTGAGATTCCGGCTGCTGAGACATGAGTTGCTCGTACCGGGCTTGCCGTTGGTAGTCTGGGTCAACATTGATCCAATTGTTGGCGATCCATTTTACCCCTCGAGTTACAACACAGCCTCCATGTAGTGCGTACTCATCCTGTTCACCCACCCAGCCTAATGGGGGTGACAAAGCACAGCAAAATACATTCCTCATGGAAATCCTCAATACAGAGATTAATGGGGAAAATACTACAGATGTCAATTATATATGGATTAGGAAATATTTCAGAAAACTATACAGACCCACACGATAAATGTTTCCTGAACCTGTACTCTAATGACATTGCTCTTACGACACTGATTATGTCATGTTAACAAGAAAACCGACTGCTCTCAGTAAAACAAATGGAATGGGAAAGGTTGATATTAAAACAATATAGTTTTTAAAACAACAGAACAATATATATTTAAAACAATATAGTTTTAAACTAAGTGGACAGGGATTTAAAAAAAAAAAAGGCCCTTGAACAGAATATAGCATGACTGAGGGTACTATTTGTATGGAACAAGACTAAAAATCATTAGCAGGTCACATGACCATAACATATAAGCAGTGCTAGGAAATCAATAACTTGCCAAAAACAACTGGAAGTGTAGCTTCTCTGACAATTCATTTTAACCTGCATCTATATTTGATTATTTTGCTTTTTAAATTTGACCAATATACTGAATTAATCTTTACAGACATGATTGGACAGGATTTATATTACATGGTGTTAATTCTACTGGTTTATTCTTTCTAGACACATGCACTCACTCTCTATTAAAAACTATTGACATAATGGAGTTGGAGAGGACTAAAATATAAAAATTGCATTACTCCACTTTCCCAAGTAAAACTAGTCTAATCTGAATTGGGCTTCAGGCAGACATCTCTATACTAGTGTGTAATGCAGCAGACTATGGACACTACAAAACAGCCATTCTGCTTCCTTACCATTTCCATCAGACAGATAGTTGTACCAGAACACCGCTTTGCCCATTGTGGGCTTCACTCTCAAGTTCCCTTTATCACAGTGCTTTCTTGTGTCCAACAAATCAACATCGTCCTGTATAAGAGACTGAAAATCACAAACATCCAGTTACTGCGTAAACTTCAGATCGGTGCACTGCTCCAACATTCAACACATGCACAAAAGATTTAAATCAGTCTGTGGTTCAGACTCACCACTTCATCATAGGTTCTGTTGTCTGCTACAGGAAAGGTGGTTTCCCCTCCTTCCTCAACTGTGTTCAGGTAAAACAATACGGTAATGTACCTGAAAACATATAAAGCTCTACCTTTAGCAAAGCATAGGTCTACATAATTGTATGTACACACACACACAGGCAGACATACCACAATATAAGGTCAATATATGAATATATAATATTTCATGTATTATTGTAGGTAACGTGACAAGCTGCGCTTTTCTCATTATCTTCAAGACAGTGTTTATAGCTCTTGAATTAATAATTACTTGTTGGTGGAAAATAACCAACAATGGAGTAGTGTGAAGTGGCTCAATATGAAGCCTTGTTCATTCTTTTCCTAAAACGTTAATAATTTTTTTTATATTATACATATTTTATATTTTTATATTCGTTATTTTCTTATAACAACATTCCCTCTGGTGTGTTATTCCTTACAGATTTATTTTGCATAAGGGTAGCATGTGAAAGACCTCATATATACTAAATAGTCATTAAATAAGCGTATGTACTCATTTTAACTCAAAAGCTCCAGATTTCATCAGCTCACCTGCAAGAAGTCTGGAATGGTAAGGAGGAGTTGACAGTGAAGTGAGTGTGTGTGCAGGTTGTTTCAGGGTAAACTGGCCCGCTGTCATAATGAGCATGATAATGACCACCTTGCTCATAAAGCACCACTTGAAGAGGTTCACTCAACTCCACCAGTGAAGATGGAAGCCTTGTTAAACGTGTGACCCTAAATAAACAAATAAAATGACCATTATTTTAAAAAGTAAAGAAGAGAGTTGGTAAAAGATTGCGTGAACTCATGGATGGATACCTGTTGCGGATATCTCTGAGGACCTGGTGTGCTCCCTGACCCTGGTAGAGCCACGTGTGTCTGCTGTTCCTCACTAACTGGTTCCTGTTCACCCCCCGCTGGTGTAGGAAGCGCTGGAATGCATCACTGCTCAGCTGCCCAAACTCCTCTATACTCAAGAGACCTGAACACATGATTTTTTTTTAACGCTTTCTTCCAGACATTTACAATAATTCTTTTTTTTTACAAAAAATTTTTGTACAAGTGCTTGACTGTATGTACTTAATTCTTTTTCAGTATTTCCATTGTTAATCGGCTAATAGTGAATAAAATTATCACTCTTCAAGTTGACATTTACTGCAAATTTCATTGTTTGTAGCAACACGTGGTATACTGTGTTAGCAATAACAAAGAAAGACTCGGTTAGGCCAATTTCCTTGTTAGCCACATACTGTATATTAGAGATATGTGTGATTCTTTTGTTTGATGGACTTAGACTGGTAATGCAATTTTCTGTATCTTCTACACATCTCCTACTGTGTCTTAACAATAAGTAATGAGTAGAACTTCAATAGCCTTCACCCTAAACTTTTGTAATATCTGCCATTCAAATACAAGTTTTCTCACGTGTAATATAATGGTACACTGTAAGTCACAAGTATACACATAATGATATATATATCGTGCATTGAAAAATTTATGATGATTTGAACTAATGGAAATAAAAATCGAACCACAGTTAATTGGAGTTTTTCCTAGATGTAATTGTTTAGGCAGAAGAAGTGCAATAATACACAGCAGTGCAAATACAAGTGATATCATAGCAAGCAGAAGTAACACAGCTCTAAGGCCACAGAATCACACAAAAAGCAGATCCCAAATGGGAAAGAGCTTTTGTGCGATTCACTTAACAAACAGATTCAGCTCAAAATTGGAGGGAGAGATCTTTTTAATAAACTGCTGAAAACTAAAGAAAAGATAAGAAAATGGAGGGAGTAGTTGGATGTTTGAACTTTTTCCATTTTGAAAAAAAAAACTTAACTTAAATAACTTTTTTCATTTTTAATTAAAGGAATATTTTAGTTAAGAGGCTATTATATTTAATAATAGACTTTACAAATGTTTGTAAATAATTATTGCTGGTTATGAAGAAAATAAAACAAAATGATATTTTTTTACTTTAAGAAAGAAATATTAAGTTGATAAAGAATGGGAAAATGAATGCTGCGGTTTTTGGCAGTTTTCTTAAATTTTCTTATCCCCCCATAAAATATTGCGGCAAAATCTAATCTTGGGTTTTCTCGGTTATATTTAGTCTAGTGTAAAGTTATACTACAAGTGTTCACTGTCTTTACCATTACCATCCGTGTCCACATTTAGGCCAGCATAGATCTCTCTGAGGTTCTCAGGAGTCATCCAGATACCATCTCTCACTCTGGAATGTGTTAAAATCTGCAACAGGGACAGCATGCAGATAACATATCTTTTCAAAGATAAACACTGAATCTGTCACAGTATCACAAACAAGTACAAACCGATATACACTCATATGCACACACTCACACAGAAACACTCACGCACCTCCTGTGGCTGCAGCTGGCCATCCTGATTGAGATCAAGCAAATGGAAGATCTCTTCAGCACTGAGGTTGAGCTGCTGGCTGAGCTCCTCCTGGCCCTCAGGCACCATGACTTGACTTTCCACCAGGCCCTTCAGCTGAGCCAGACGCATCACCACCGCACACTCTCTTTCAGAGAGGAAACCAGGGATTTCTGAGCACACACATACACATACATAAATACATATAGTACATAACATTTTCTATCATGTGCAGGCCTGTGTTAACCAAATCTGATCTCAAGCACAATCAGGTACAGATAATTACCAAAGAGCAGAGGCTTCAGACTGAGGGTCTTCATCTCATGCACTTTTCCCGGCACAAGAGACAGTTTTTGCACATGACCAACCTGAAAGAGAACGATTGCTTTATGAGTGATGATTATAACTACTCTAATCATTGTTTACATTTTACATAAATAGTGTGCAACTATGGAAAATACAAGATTAGCACTGTCACATTACTGTATAACATGTAAAGAGTGTGTAAAAAATGTGAACTTAAGCAAACAGTCAAGCAAATCCCAATAAACATCAGGAGTATAAACAACATCCAAATAATACTAGTATAATAACTCCACTAGAGAAAAGAAAACAAGAAATGTTATGTTATTTCACTTCAATATTGAAACTAGACTGACACTTCACATCAAACATTTTTTCATCAGTATCTAATGGCTTTAATTGCTTTCAACAGCACACTCTTTGACATAGCCACACTTTCAGGATATAAGGTGTCATAAATAAGTAAGTGGTATATCAGGTCACTTCAGTCTACATCACCATTATTACTGTATCATCAGAGTGTTCTTAGCTCCTTGCAGAATTATTACTTATGCTGATTAGTTTCACTGAATCATTATTAAACCTAATACTCTAAAGGTCACCATCAGAAGCCATCTGCACAACTGAATCCACACTAGAAAACCATCAAAATCAGTTACAATCAAGGTGTCACAGTTTGGCATAAGGTAGCGGTGCTGCATCACAGCTCTGGGTGGATTTTCTATGTATGTTCCATGTCCACGTGGGTTTCCTCCTACCTAATAAAAAAACATGCTGGATTTGCTTTGATGACCTGCTCACGAATGAGTGTGTGAATGTGTGTCAGTGTAGACTTGCATCCCATTCAGGATGTATTCCTGCCTCACATCCCCTGTGGATGTGATGGGCTCCAGAATAACCAGGACCCTGACCAGAACAAGGAGGTCACTGAACATGAATGAATGAATGAATACTAAACGGAAGTATTATACAGTATTCCCTTGCCATATCGCGCTTCAAATTTTGCACCTTCACTCTATCGCGGGTTTTCATTTAAATTGGTCTCATTATACATCGCGGCTTTTCCGCTGGTTCGCGGGCTTCTGCAGGGCAATGGGTATTTTTATTTCTGGTAGAGTACATGCTTCCTTATTTGATTTTCCCAGTTTGTCCAGTTCATTTTGTACACGGGACACTATTGGCCAATGGCTAAGAAACTACCCAATCAGAGCGCACAGCTAAGTACAGTATCGTGTCTGATTGACTAAGCAAAGAAGAGCATCATTCCGCTTGGTGTAAGCCAGCATCTTACGTCTCACTTATTCAGCATCACCGTGTTTCACTGTGAACAGTAAACTTATGTGCTTATCTCTGTGCTTGTTGTGGGTAGTAAAGCCTTTAGTTATGTCTCAAAAGCGATCTGCACCTTCTACTTCTTCCGGGGCCATGCCCAAGTGCCAACGGAAGATGCTAACGATCGCCGAAAAGGTAAACCTTTTGGATATGTTAAAGGAAGGGACCAGCTACGCCGCTGTAGTACCTGTAGTGTAGTACTTGTATACTGTGTTTACTGTACATAATTTCAATGAATCTTACCCAATATCTAAGAGAATATAAAGGGTTTATGCCCTATAACTGTGCAGGTAACGGTTATAAGAGTGTGGGAGGGTTTATAAAGGCTTAAATTATATAAAAATAACCATAGAATTACACGGTCGCTCCTTTGCGGATTTTCACTTTTCGTGGTGGGTTCTGGAACCTTATTCCAATAAGCGAGGGATCACTGTGTATATCTGAATGGAAGACTTGCCAGCTCTGTCTAAATAACCATTACCGCTGCATTACCTGTGCTTTCTTATCTGCCTCCAGGATCATTACTAATGTCCAAGAAGAACACTGAGTCACTATCAGAAAGCATCAGATTCATGTAGGGCACGGGTTCCCAGCCTTCTGAAATACCTTCTGCACTGCACATTTGCTCATTTTCCCCGCACTAACACACCCACTTCAACTTAAGAAGGGCTGTTATTTTTCTGATTAACAGAAGAACAAGTGGCAGAGCAAGGGAAACACTGCAAAGGTGCAGGACAGGGTGTTCCTCAGGATCAGGGATGGGATCCTATGATCCAGGGCGTCAGCACACTTGAATCCTATCACATCCCAGTGTGATATCAACCCCCACAATGTACAGTGAATAGCATGGCAAAATATTATACAGCGATCAGAAAGCAGTGCTGGGTTTCTCCAGCATGGAGCCTTGATGCTGTGCAGAGATGAAGGAAAGCAGATCCTGACCCGTATTCCCTCGATGCGCGGCAGGTGAGTGTGAGAGTCAGAGTGAGAGTGAGGAGCCGGCTGCCCTGGTGCTTCAGGAGGACTCATCCGGCTGCTGAAGTCCCTGCTGGAGGAGGCGCCCGCGTCAGAGCCGGTGTTGTAATGCACGTACAGCAACAGTGCAATCACATTAAGGATGTAGACGTGGAAGAACACCATGACCACTACGAAGTAGGACCGTGAACACACGTTGTTCTTCTGCACCGGAAAGCGCTCTCGGTGTGACAGCGGCGGAGGAAACGAGGAGCGCCCCGCGGTGCCGTCCTCCCGTACATGTCCCTCAGCTTCCGTCATTCTGCCCGGTTACCGGCGGGTGATGTAGCTCAACTCCGTACAGTGGCTCGCAAACGAGCAGGTGCACCACAGACTGTGTTTCAGTGGGACGCTGCAGTGACAGCGAAATGTCCACGCATGAAAACATAACATACGTCACAGTCAACGCAGCCGCGTTAGGTACCTAACCTTCTAGGTGAAATATATAACCCAGCTCGTCACACTGGGCGTACACGACATTTAAGCGTACACGGGTTATACATTTTCAAGCAGCGAATGTCTGACTAGTTAGCCACCTGGCTAATCCGAACTGAGCGCGCGGTCACCTCCGTGTTTATATCCAGCCTACAGTCCGTTCTCGTCGGCGCGTCGTTATAGTAACGTCGCCACTGCGCAGCTCCGTGGGATGGGATTTATATCCAGCAGGTCGTCAGCCATGACGGTGTGGCTGAAGTTAGTCCTTTAACACGTCCCATTGCGCAGTTTAGGATATCTGTTCAAGTGTTTCGCTCCTACTCCTTGCTCGTAACGACCTTTACAGCTGACCCCGGTGCAGAGAAGCCCTGCCTGAACATGAGCCGCCATTGCTTTGGCTCTGACAGCTCAGCTGCCGCAACACGACTGCGCAGGGGAAAGGGGAAATGGCGACACCTGCTGGTGGGGATACAAAATTACAACTGGCTGCAGCTTCGACTTGGAACAATATTTGAAAGCATGTTTTGAAAGCATGTGACTGCTACTTGTTAGCTCTCTGTGCAGCAAAGCCTGCAATCCTGAACCCTTTCTTCATTTATGTGTTTACCTGAGAAGGCTTTGATCAAAACATGCCTTATTTTTCCTTTCCTTCAGCCAGGAGCAAGACTGGCGAGACGGAATAGCCAAAAAGGAATGGATCTGTCAAAATCATTTAAAATATAGATATTTTGACAAAACCTCTTCAATTTAATGTTATAATTTAAGATCTATGGCCTAGGATGGCACTGTATTGTTGCAGGTTGATTTCGGTATGTTGCTACCATCAAAGACACTACTAGGCACAGAGGTTTTTGGGAAGGGTGAGCTGCCCCTTTGAGGTAGTTTGTATTTGGGGTTTTAGCTTTTGAGGTTAAGAGTGAGGAAAAGGGAATCTACCAAGTCTAGTCACTAACATTAGTGCCACACTAACTAGTTTTCAGTGGTTATCAACTGATAGTCAGATGTGACTATTTAAAAAGCATGATCAAGATAAACGTATAGAGGTTCAAAATGTTACTTTCAGTTCACGACTAGTTTCTCCTCACCTTCCTTTAAACACTTGAGTGGAAATAAGTCATGTCTAAATCAGTAACATTTAATTTGGTTGCCTAACATAAGCCTGTGTTAAGAACAGAGGTGGAATCTTGATATAGCTACTAAGTGTGGATCTAAATGTTTGATTTTGTGTAAGCTAGAGGCACAGAAGCATTAACTATGTTTCTCGCAAGACACAAATGGACAAAACAAACAGAGAAAGCAGCTCATAAGCTCTTTTATTGGTGTAGGCCTACTCCAGTTAATAGTTCAAATTAGATTTTTGCATGCAACTCATATTGTATGAGCTCTAGCTCCTCTATGTTCTTCTATGCCGGTTCATTCTTCATGTTCTTCATGTTCATTCTTCAGCTTCTTTACCCTGAACAACGAACAAAAATATTAATTAATTGATTGGTTGATTGATTGATTGATTAATTAATTAATTAATTAATTAATTCATTCATTCATTCATTCATTCATTTACTTCTGTAAGCCCAAAAGGTACTTACCCTTCCAAATTCACGGCTCTTGGCTCGGAGCTTGTTGACTTGCGACTCAGCAATGTCAGCTCTCTCCTGAGCCTCCTCCAGTTCATGCTGCACCTTCCTAAATCTGGTCAGGTGAGTGTTGGCCTGCTCCTCCTGTAAACAGATTTAGTGTTTCATTCTTTCATTCATTCTTTTTGCTTTGACTAATTTAAAAGCTGCAAAGCAAGTTACAGTACTTTCATATTGCTGCATAGTGGTTCCATTTTTTTTATATGTATATTGATAATCATATCATCATAAACCTGGCATTTACATATTAAGATTAATTTTCATTTAACCATAGGTGTAAA
The DNA here is from genome assembly GCA_030068335.1 of Chrysichthys cranchii. NCBI lineage: Eukaryota > Metazoa > Chordata > Actinopteri > Siluriformes > Claroteidae > Chrysichthys > Chrysichthys cranchii. Next base: position 11,424,610 of record JAQMCW010000035.1, read on the forward strand.
ATATATTACAATACAGATAATCTTGCAACTCAACCCTTCTCTAAACTGGTCTTACCCAACCCCGCTTAGATGGATGCAACTGAAATCCAATTAATCCAATTAGGCAAAAGACTGCTTACAGTTTCCTCTGATTGTCTCTTGTAGGCCTTCACTTTCAGCTGCAGTTTGCTCACTAGATCCTGAAGTCTGGTCACATTCTTCTTATCCTCTTCAGTCTGTGAGGAACAATTAAACATTTTAAGTGAATATATGGGTTAAACAGGTTACTTTTGACCAAATAAGAAAAAATATCAGACAGCAGAGTGTCAGGAACATGTGAATGAGAAGTTATGTTGTTCTGTTTCATATGACATCAGCCTGCTAGGAAACCAGTTAGGAAAGTATTTCTTCAGCAGGGAATAACACATTTAGTGTAATTCTCTCTTCATGAGAGTTTCTTCTTTAGATTGGTTAGGTGGAAAAGCAGCAACTGATCTCTTATCGTTGTAAATGTTGAGGTAAGAAGAAAGTGTGTAGACCGATGTAGTACCTGGTAAGTGAGTTCTTTCACCCTTCTTTCATATTTGCGAACACCTTTGATAGCCTCAGCTGCGCGCCTCTGCTCACATTCAACTTCATTTTCCAGCTCACGGATCTGAAGAATATACAACATTTTACATATCTATGAGTTCTAAGTGAAAATAAAATTTGATTCACAAATAAATTTAGACATGGGTAATAACTATTTACTGTTGCTATTACTGTTTTTCTCAAAATCTAATTTTATCCAACCTTGGCTTTCGAGTGCTAATTTTGTTCTACCTAGTGCATCCAGTAGTGTTTGAAAGGTGGCATAAATGAAACTATTCAATAAGTACATGCACAGAACAACAGTGCATTATTATACATACTCTAGCCTCCAGTTTCTGGAGTTGTTTCTTGCCACCCTTCATGGCCAGACTTTCAGCCTCATCCAAACGGTGCTGAAGATCCTTTACTGTGGTCTCCAGGTTCTTCTTCATCCTCTCCAGGTGAGCACTGGTGTCCTGCTCCTTCTTCAGCTCCTCTGCCATCATAGCAGCCTGCAATGAATTTTTTTTAAGGCAGTGGTTAACCTTTAAATGTAAGCAACCTATGAATTTTTGCTTTGAGTTCCACCTCTGTGACAAAAATGAACAAAAACTGAGGAAAGAAATAAAAGAAAAATGTGACAATTAATTTTACTGTATTATTTTATTATTGTTAATGTGAAGATTTGATAAGTTATAAAGAAGTACTGCTATGTAAGT
>JAQMCW010000035.1:11487770-11497962 GCA_030068335.1 Chrysichthys cranchii
ATATTTATATATATATATATAAATAAATAAATATAAATATAATGTATGTATGTATATTTCAATAAAAATTAGCCTGGTCATTTTTCAATATTATCATTAAATTTAAGATAAACATCAACATCAATCACTGTACGCATTAGAAAGAGTCACAAATTTAAAAGGAACCAGTGACGTCTGGACATCATAGTCAGACAGACAGGTGGCATGCAGGTAGTGTTGCCATGCAGCTCCAGGTTTCCAAGTTCAATCCTGAACTGGGGTTGCTGTCTGTATGGAGTTTCACATGTTTTCCCTGTGTCCTTATGAGTGTCCTCCCTGATTTCCTCATAAAGGCCGTGCTGTTAGGCGGATTGGTTACCGTAAATTGCCCTTAGCTGTAAGTGTGTGTTTGTGCATGTGTGTTCATGTGCATGATGCACTGTGCTGGACTGGGGTCTCATCCAGGGCATCTTCATGCTCTGTGTTCCTGGGACAGCCTCCAGATCCACTGCCACCCGAACAAAGATAAAGCAGTTACTGAAATTGATTGAATGAATGTAGACAGATTAGAATAATAATTTTAAAAAGTAGTAACAATGACCACTCCACACTACTATTAAAACACAAAAACATAAGAGCAGTTCAAATTTGCCAGTACATTAGATTTTTGAGAACCATGTGCATTAACCTAAATTGACAATTTTTCGTGTGTGTGTGTAGTCAGCAGCCAGGAGGTCAGGTACTTGCTGTGCAAACTGCCACACAGGCACCACCACATTGTGGAGACGTAACACCAATGGAGAGCCTGTTTGCAATGCCTGTGGCCTCTACTACAAACTGCACAATGTATGTATCGCTCATTATTATACACACTTCAAGAGCTGAAAAATCCCTTTCTGGCTCCTTGCTATCCAAAAAACCATTAAGGAATATGAGGCCCTGTGATTCTATGACGGGTTAAATACAGACTACGGCATTTCATTTTATTTTACCATTGGTATTCACTGTTCCTATGTATATTTGTGCTTATTTTATTAGATGAACCGCCCGCTCACTATGAAGAAGGAAGGCATTCAGACTCGCAACAGAAAAATGTCCAGCAAATCTAAACGAAGAAGAGGCGAGAGCTCTCAGCAGTTTCACTTTAGCAGACTGTTACAGGACAAACCAAATGCCTTTAACCACCTCGCCAGTATTTCTCACCATGTTAATATGACTCCGCATGCCGAGTTTCATTCAGCCTTCAGCCACATGAACCATGCTAACTTGGTGACTGCCATGAGCTGAGCACCACATGGAGGTCTTTCTGTGCACTAGTGACATCACAGAGACATTTATTTAAGTGCTTAATGAATACACAGTTGTAGAGTGATATGTTTTATACATTCACGATTGAATCTTGAAGCTAGCTGACGAAATGAGATTTTTTAAAAATTATCGTTAGCTGACCATGTAATAAATTGCACTTTATATCAAAATCCAGTTATATATTAAAGTGAGGTTTGTGAGATCCAAGGGGTTTTCTATGCAAACACTGCATTATTTGGAGGATTCGTTTAGAAATCATTTAAATCATCCAGTCACAACATCTGAGTGTTGTAACAGGGGTACAAATGAAAACCAGGGGATTCCAGAGTATGTAAGTGGTGGATACTGAGACACTGGGATTTTACAGGCCACTAATATGAAAGGACTTTGTGTGTGTGTGTTTGTGTGTGTGTGAGAGAGAGAGAGAGAGAGAGAAAACTATGAATGTTGAACATTGCAAAAAGGAGTTGTGTATTTTGGTGCCCTACTTCCGCCTCCACCCTTCCTTCATTTATGAGTTAAAATTATGTGACAGCAAAGACCTTTTTTTCACCACATTTCCTAGAAATAACACATTTAGCAGCATTCCAGGATCTGAATCACCCTGTTCTTCCAATACCTTCAGAAAAGTTGAAGTGTTCTTATGTTGTATGCATAAAGTGATTAAACTGATCTAATTAGAGATTAGATTGATTCTGAATCTTGGTGATTTACTGGTCTTGTGTTAATAGCCATGTTGTGTTATGATGTTAACTATATGATGTGCCTCCTCAGGTGTGTTTGAGCTGATTGTTGGCTCCAGGAGAACATCCCATCCAGTGGGTACTTTACTTCAAAATGTCTATGCAACAATGCTGAACACAGACGTCCGATCTGACACGTGTGGCTGTGAGCTTCACACATGCCTCTGAGCCACAGATGTTATCAGTGTGAAGAGCAGATTAGAAGAAAGAATGGAGTACTGGACTCTAGAGGGACTGAGACATGAGATAATGGTGAAAGACTATGGTGAATTCTCTACTCTTGACTGGAGGAGAGCTCATACAGAGCATTTAGGTTTTATACAAGGGGAAGCCTGATTCCTCTTTGTATCTCTCAAATTGCAAAGGAGCAACATCTGTTACAAGCATCAATTCTTAGTTAGACTTGTTAATATGAGAATATATTAACAAGAGGAGAATAGGCATTTCCAGCATAATTACTACTGACTAAATAAGATTATTATTTTGCAATTTTTCTGTTAAACAAATATTACTAGCTAATAGCTAAATAAAACACAATCTATACCTTAGCCAGCCATTAAGTAATACTACAGTAGAGTATTTGTCCAATGCATTATGGACCAATCATGCACTGTCCAATTGCATGCGTTTGTACACTTGTAAGATTGTGTAAGTGTAAACAGAAACGGCATGCAAGCTAGCAAGCAAAAAATCTTTCCTCAGCTGTCAAATTAAGTTCACTGTAACAAATGTAAAGTACACAGAATTCACTTGACTTTTGGAACATTAGCTACCATGCTCCGTTAGTCCACAGTAAGTCTGTCCAGTCTTCTCAGTGCTCTAGTTTGTATGTATCTTTTAAGCAGCATGGTGACACTTCATATAACTGCTTTTAAAAGACTCCTATAGCACATAAATGAACTAATCTTAGGTTTTAAATCATATACCAATATATTCCCATATAACTTTACTCAGTCTGCTACCATCTGATAAAGTGTGGCTGTGTATATGAGACTATAAGATGAAAAAAGTCAAACTTCATTTAATTAAGCCAAAAAAATTTTACTGTTCATTTTCTTTGTTGTAAATATATTATTATATATTGCTGTATAAATTGCTATAGTGTCTATAAACTGCTGTATGATTCTAAGATATATTCCTGACATTTAACTCATACTAACAGCTGGCTAAGACAAAATGCACTGAATTGTAACGAACTGAAGATTAGCATGAAGCATTTCCAAGGTCTGGACCCAACAGGTGTGAGTTTACATTTGTTTTGAATGAAACTGGGGCATACAGACCCTCCTGCCCTAGCACACATTCATCTTCTTTCTTTCCACTTTCTTTCACGTTTCCACTTCATTTACGTATCATCCTGTTTAGTGGGTAAATTAATTCATCCCTCTGTGTGAAAACAATTCCTCCTTTCAAATGGCGACTGCCAACTGTAAATGCTCGGTTTCCTTCTCCTGGGACCTTGTTGTGTGGCGAACATTCGTTTGGTGTGTGTCAGAGAGAAAGCTGTGTTTATGTGTGTATTTTGTTGCAAGTCTCTCAGGACATGGTGACAGATCTGCTGACTTGCTCTACCACCATCCTTCTCCATTCTTTGTTTGCCTTATCCTAGTGGTTTTGTGGTTTTGTTTGAGAAAAATGTTTGGAGGGGGAAGAGAAGGTTCCAGATCGGACTCTTGCCTTATCATATATAGGCAATAGCAAAAACACATGTATGAACTGACATTTTACCCACAAACAGACAATCCACTAATCATGCCTGCAATTCTTTTGATAGATGTTTCCCTGTGGAGATTTAACTATTAAAATGAGTTAGGAACTGAATAGGAAGATGGTGTAGGATGATTCTTTAAAGCATACAATTGACCAGAAGCACAATTTATAATAAATGTACAACTGACAAACATGGATTCTATGCTACGGTTGAGACTTTTCATGCACTCTCCCTTGGCACTGACCAGCACTATATTATAACATTCCCAGTTTTTAGTTTGAGGTATTTATCTGTTTCCTCGTTAAATGTCCACAGGAAAGAAAAAAATAGAATAAAATTGTGTAAGAGCACAGAGAGGAACAAAAAAGAAAGAAATCAAGAAAGATAGAAAGAAGAAAAGTAACTAAAGAAGCTGGAGAAGGGGTCAGTGAGTGATTTAAGATAAGCAGGCTGACAGACAAATATTTGCAAAATGTGCAAAGGGGAGCAAAGGAGGCACATTCACACAAAGGCATAACGACGCAGAAGAAACATTCACTGATATTGTATTATATATAGACTAATGTGATTAAATAAAAAGTCTAACCTCCAACAAATATGAAGCTGAGTTCCATCTATTTTTACAGTTGTGCTTTTTAATAACTTTAAAATTTCATGAGTACAGTAACCTGAGTGAAGCATATTTTATCTGTAACCAGAACAATAATAGAACTACACTTGCCACACGCACTGTATATTCACTGTGGTTCATTGTCTGTGTGTGTAAAACCTTACAAGTCTTTGTGGTTGGTTTATAAGCTTTTAAGAGTGGCATTCTATAAATGAGCACTCTGGGAGTGTGTGTGTGTGTACATGTACTATACTCCCACTGAGGCTGAACCCGGCTTAGCAGAGAGAGAAAGAAAGAGGGGCATGCCTCTGGGTGTATCAGGTTTCTCTGTTTCAACAATAAAGCATTGACAGTTTCAGATTTGACTTCAGATCATTGTGCACACGCACATGTACGGATTGGGGCAGGGAGAACGTACGCTCCCATATGACATGACAGCAGTATTTAATATTTAAAATACATTAACATTTTCTTTGGCTCAAGCACAAATAAACCTGAGAAACAGAAAAAAAAACTTTGGCTGTTTTTAAATTCACGTAACAGTAACATGTTACAGGAAAGCAAAAGAATTAAGAAGGAATCGTAAAATATAACAGAAAAAAATGACATGTACATATCATATATGCACAATTTCTATGTATGTATATACAGTATATATATATATATATGTGTGTGTGTGTGTGTGTGTGTAAAACAATTGGTATTATTGTTAATTCTACCTTTCTGTAGAATGTAGTAGAATGAAATAAATTCCGTCAGTGTCATTTCAAATCTTTTTTTTTATATTATTCTTAAATAAAAACAGTATTTATGTAATTTATGTAATAAATGTCTTGTATAATGTCATTAAATGAATTCATAGTCATTTTTTTTTGCTATTTACCAAGTCCTTTTGTCCATACATTAAATAAAATATCCAAAGATTACACAAAAATAAGTACATGCACATGGCAGACATGTTTGCCTACTACTGCTTTTCCTGTAATAAAACACATGTGTAAATGTGTCATCATGCAAACTTTTCCTCTTATACCCAAACCATCTTTCCATGTAAACGTGCCACTCTGGCACTGCTAATTGTTTGTTTAGACAGAGAGGCTATAATTGAATAGCTGTAATTGAATATATCACTTGGGTTATTGTTTAGAGATAAGAGAGAAAGCCCACTAATGCAGTTAGTCGTTTTACTAACGGATACGGAAAGCTTTTACCTCACTAGCTTATGTGATTGATGGGTTTGAAAAGGTATTTGTGTGTCTAACTGTGTGACCCTGCACAAAACGACCTTCTGTTAAATCTTTTTTAGCTGAATTCCCAAGAAGTAAGAATTTATACATAAAGACATTCCTTTGTTTTGTATCTTATGGGCAGAGTACACAGAACAGGAAAATGAAACATAAGGCTAAATGACCATAAAAGCTGTGACAAACGAAATGTAAAGGTATGGCATTCAGAAACTTGCAGAAAATTTCACTTCACGTTCTTTCCTGTTAACTTACAGCCTTGAATTAAATTACTTTTTTCCCCATCAAACTGCAAAAAGTACTTCATAATGAAAAATCATTAATAGGATTTCAGACCATTTGATACGATGCTCATTCCCATTGATCCACTTATCATACCTGAGAATTTGCTGTAACTTTATGAGTTACAAAAAACACAATGTCAATCTTAAATGGAAGAGTTTCAGAACCACAGAGACACATCTAGAGATGCCACACGGCCAGGTTCTGCAAACAGGAGAGAAAGGCTGTTGTTCCGGAGGTACCCAGGGGCATGAAAGTCACCCTGATTGATATCCAGAGGTCCTGTGTGGAGATGGGATAACCAGCTAGACAAACAGCCATCTCAGCAGTCCTCCACCAGCCAGAAGAGTTTCTTAGAGTTTCCAGACTAAAAATACATAATGGTTCACTTAGAGATTGCCAAAAGGCATATAAAAGATTCTCTGGCCATGTGAAACAAGATACAATCAGGACAAATGTGCATTTGCCTCTAAGTGTCACAGCCACAGCCAGATTAAACATCTCTGTGGAAACCTGACAGTGGAGGTACACTGATGCTTCCCATGATGCTACCCTGACAGCATTTCAGTGGTTCTGCATCAAGAAATTTTAGAAGAGCACCGAACCCTGATGTGCCAAGCATGTAACACAATACTCAAGAAGACTTAAGGCTGTAACTGCTGCTAGGATGCTTTAAAAAGCACTGAGTAAAAGGTCTGAAAACCTTTTAATTTTAATAAATTGATAAAACTTTCTTCAAAGCAGTTTAGAATAAGGTTACATGGAAATGTAAGAAAAGACAATGAGAAGGACATAAAGAATGAATGCAGAGACGTCCTGAATTGACAAACTGATCCATAGATTGATTCATTGACTTGTTTGTGTAATTCAGCATCTGACTGATTGATAAAAAGTGACAAGATGGCAGTCTAAAACACACACATATACACAGCTATACCATATATGAGAGTGTATTACTTACAGTTTAGAATTTTTCTTTTAGATTAAATTCTGTAAAAGAAATACATTTATGTGTTCCATTTCCGTTTATCATTTTATTTTGAATTACAACAGTGTGCTTAAAACAGCAGACTGCAAAAGACACAAAATCAGAGACAAATCCAGCAAGCAAATACACAACCACAAAATCAGGACACAAGATACGCAGATACTGCAAAGCTTTACGGAGGACTCCGCAGTATTTGATCCTTCATATATTAGACTAATCTCCTCAGATGCTTTCCTTTGAAGTCAGATTATATCTTCCCTCAAAAAGCCCTCACAGGTGTGTATGGAGTGTGTGAGTGTGAGTGTGAGTGTGAGTGTGTGTGTGTGTGTGTGTGTGTGTGTGTTTGTGTGACAAACGGGAGCTGCCTTCACAATAAGCTGACAATGCTTTCCTACCCACAAAGTTCTTGAAACGTAAATCTTTGGACCTGTCTGTGTTTGGAGGGGGATTTGACTGAAAACAATGAACACTAGGGTTTTGACTCATCTCTTGCTGGATTAGAGCCTATTCTCCTCATCAGCTAGATATTAAGTACTTAATATACACCTGAGAAGAAAGAACAAGGTGCAAAGTGTTGTGCTTTTACCCTGAATATCTGAATGTGTGGGTTCTAACAGTTATTTCAGGACTCAAAACAGATAGCCAGGTCCATAAATATTGGAACACAAAAAAAGTTATTATTTTAGCTATCACAGTATATTGGAGTTGAAATTAATTTATGAATATGAACCCAAAGTACAGACCTTTCCCCACCTTTTTAGGGACCAAAAGTAATTAGACAACTAGTTGCTCAGCTGGGTGTCTGTTATTCCCGGACTATTTCACTTACAAGTAAGCTAAAAGGTCTAGAGTTGATTTAAAGCGTGGTATTTACATATGGAGTCTGCTGCTGTTAAGGCTCACTATGAAGTCCTTGAGGTGTCACTGCCAGTGAAGCAAACCTACATTAACCTGAAAAAACAAAACAGACCAAACAGAGAAATAGCAAAAATTTTAGGTGTACCACCTAAATCTCCATCAAGAACACCCTCCATCTGTGTCATAGTCAATAATCAAAAGAAGATCTCACCAAAGTAGATGCATGAGGGCTTACCACAAGACGTAACCATCAGTAAACCTCATAAAAAGGAAGACCAGATTAGAGTTTGCTAAAACAAATAAACAAACAAACAAAAAACCTCTGTACAGTTCTGGAACAACTATGGACAGATGCAGATGAGACAAAGATCACCTTGTACCAGAATGGTGGGAGAAAAAAAAAGAGTATGTAGATGGGAAAGAACTGCTCATGATCCAAAGCATATCACCTCATCGTATGGCTTGGGCATGTACAGCATGTACAGGTGCCAGTGGAACTGGTTGCCTTGTATTTATTGTGACTACTGACAAAATAAGCAGGATGAATTCTGTTTATTGGACTGTATTATCTATGTAGATTCAGCCAAATGCTTCGAACTCCCTGGACATGCTTCCCAGTGCATATGGACAATGACAAGAAGCATACTTTAAAAGCAACCCAAGACATTTAAGGCAAAAAAGTGGAATGCTCTGCAATGGCCAAGTCATCACCTGAACTTAACCAAACTGAGCATGCATGTCACTCACTGAAGGCAAAACACAACATGTAGGAACTGAAGACAGCTGCAGTAGCAGCCTCACAGAATATCACCAGGGAAGAAGCATTTGATGATGTCTGTGATTTGCTTACCTCAGACAGACATTAACCACAAAGGATTGGCAACCAAGTATTAAATGTTTAGTTTATGATTATGCTAGTTTTTCCCAATTACTTTTGGGCCTTTTAAAAGGGGAGGCCACATATACAGTATGTAGCCAAATGTATGTGGGCACCTTAATACAACATCCATATGTGGGTCTTCCCCAAACTGCTGCCACAAAGTTGTAAACACTGAAAATTTTGGATTTTTAATGTACAACAAAGTTTCTTTATGAGATCTCTCTCTCTCTCTCTCTCATGCATACACACAGTAATAAAATCCCACCTTAAGAAGTATACTGTGCTCATGTTTGTGATAACTAACACACAGTGTGCTCCCCTGTCCCACTTAACTCTGATTTTAAGGTGTGTCAAGGTTTGGGGCAAAGGAAGTTTTCATTTCCTCAATCCTCACATTTTCCTTCTTTTCCTCCACTTTATTTTCTTTTTTCTTTCCACTTGTTATGAATATTAAACAAGTGCTGTGTAGGACTTTTCTGATGAAGGACCCAGATTAGAAAGGTTAACAGACACAAGCTGTCGTATCTCACACAGGTTCGTTCGTTCGTTCTCTCTCTCTCACACACACACACACACACACACACACACACACACACACACACACACAGTTCTAAATTCTGATGCCCTGCAGTGTTTTGCAGCATATTCCCTTTCTTTTCCTGTTGTAATTAATACAAGAAATTCAACCCTGTCCACTTCATTAATGTTAGTACAAAGCACAGGAAAGGCCTGAGACACACAAAGACAAGTACAAAAGGTTACACAAAGATAACGTGGCTGTTTTGTGTTATACTAAAATGTCACCTAAGGAAGTACAGCATTCACCCTTAATTATATTCATCAACAATGTACAGTATTTGATAATTATCTATAAACATATAGATCAAGGATTTCACAATTAGAATAAAAAAGATTCCAAAGCATGGGAATAAGAGAGAAAAGATGGCCTTCTATAATTTAGTGTTTTCTCCAGTGTCATGTTTTTTATTGCAGGGAAATCACAGCAAGATTCCAAAGTAACAGAAAGCCAGTCAGAAGATTACGTACACACACTGCCACCCTATTATGCCCAGCACCTCATGTGACTGCTCAGATCATTTCCCTGAACTCCCTCTATTGCTCCTCTTATTTGGTCTCCACCACAACAATTAGTGCTGTAAAAATCAAGACTGCACCATCTTTTTATGGGGATCATAAACATATCTTTTGAAATTCAGATGAATGGTTATAGGCTGAGAGTCCACTTTGGCGTCCTCCTCTTTGGGCGGTTCATTTTTAGCCCCGCCCTTTCCCTTTTTCTTGGAGGAAGAAGAGAGGAGTTGCTTTGTTTCTTCTTTCAGTCCCTCTGATGGAATAAAGCGGAAAAGAAAGAGGTCTGTATATGCCTTAGCACGCTTAAAACATACTTTATGCCAAAAACGGTATCACAATCATTGAATTGCATGAATAGAATATGAACAATCGGATATTTGCTAATACAGAGAACCCCGCTACGTTCCGCCGGCCCTTTGTGAAAGGTGAAACCGCGATACTGCGAAGTCACATTAATTTTTATTATTTATATATATTTTAAGGCTTTATAAACCATT
>JAQMCW010000035.1:11506212-11521138 GCA_030068335.1 Chrysichthys cranchii
TGTATATCTATATATATATATATATATATATATATATATATATATATATATATATATATATATGTATAGGCAAACTTTCTCTCTAAACTGGTGCAAAATGTGTTTTCAGGCCTGTGGCATCATTGTAGAGCTGATTCGGTCAAAAAAGATGGCTGGCCGAGCTGTCTTACTGGCAGGACCACCTGGAACTGGAAAGGTATTCATTAGTTTTCTTCTTCTTCACAGGACACGTTAGTCTGAAATGTTCCCCTTCCCAAAACAGTAAAAATTTTATTTTCAAGAGATTGTGTTGTGTGTTCAACAACTGTTTCTGCCAAACAGACTGCTCTAGCATTGGCCATGGCACAGGAGCTGGGGAATAAGGTGCCGTTCTGCCCCATGGTGGGCAGTGAAGTGTATTCATCAGAGATCAAGAAGACGGAGGTGCTGATGGAGAACTTCAGGAGAGCTATAGGTGAGTCTACACATCCATAAACCAACACAGATAAGAGTGGGGGTTTCACTGTAGATAAGGCTACACTTGGGACAGTGGTAGCCTAGTGGTCAGGGCATTCGGAAGGTTGTGAGTTCAAGGCCCAGGACCAACAAGGTACACTGAGGTACCCTGAGAAAGGTACCGTCCCCAAGCACTGCTCCCCTGCTTCACAAGAGTGTATGGGTTAAATGCAGAGAAGTAATTTCACTGTGTCACACTATGCTGTGCTGTGGTGTGTTTCACATGTGACAGTCACTAGTATCACACGTACACACAAACCACTTACCACATTACTTCCATTCGTATTCTTCCATGTAGTAACCTGTGCATGCTTAAATCTGCTGACGTGACATGACTTCTCTTTGAGTTTCTACAAGCATGAAATGATATAAAATTACTTCATGTAGCTTGCTATTACCTGGAATAACTTTGACTTCAGATGGGGTAACTTTGAATAGTAGCATCTTCTATTGCCATGTGTTTCTTTACGCCTGCTAAAGAATGCCTTTTATATTGCTGTGTGTAGGACTGCGAATCAAGGAGACTAAGGAAGTGTATGAAGGTGAGGTGACAGAGCTGACCCCATGTGAGACAGAGAATCCAATGGGTGGCTATGGCAAAACTATCAGTCATGTCATCATCGGCCTAAAGACAGCAAAGGGCACCAAACAGCTGAAGGTATAACTAAATACATAACAGTGAGAATGATCGTTAACGATATACAGAGAAGCCTCGATTTACGGCGGAGTTCTGTTCCTATGGCTCGACGTCAAACAATTTTCGCCATTAGTCAGAACTCACACACTGTGTAACACTGTATAATGTTAAAACAGCCTGATACAGCACCTGATGCAGCACCCGGATCTCCAGCTAGGTAACGAAAAGAAAAACAATCACGCAGATGTGGCAAAGGATTCGGTTATTATTGGTCCGTACATTTGTGCTCAGGGTTTGTATGAACTCTGTCGGGTTTGGTTGAGAGGTCGATCCTGAGCGCAGCATTCATTTAAATATCAACGGCTAATGTAAACAGAACCTCTTTCTTAATAAATTTATGGGATATGGCGACCGACATAACCACGAAAACACTATAGGTCGATGATGCTGTAGACCGAGGACTACCCGTATACATGTCCGTTGTTTTGACATATGTCCCATTTGTGTGTGACGCAGCTTGATCCCAGTATCTATGAGAGCCTGCAGAAGGAGAGAGTGGAGGTTGGTGATGTCATCTACATTGAAGCTAACAGTGGAGCAGTAAAGGTAACGACAGCACACAGCCTGTTGATCTTACTGCTGTACATTCACTGGATTTTGATGTTGAGGTAACTTATAGATAGTGCATGTGTATTGGACATCTGGAAAAAGAGACTTTTGTACTTCACACTGTTGGTGTACACACCAGCAGACATTATAGTGCAAGCCCACAGGTTTGCAGTGCATCTTTATACATGTCAGCATTGCTAACTATATAATAACTTTTTTTTTTCCAAATGCTTGAGAACTTTGCACAAAAAAAACCCCTTGAAGCAAAACAAACCGAAGGTAGATGCATGGTCATGTATTCACTCATTGGATTACTGGGTGTCTCACCATTTCCCCAACTGCTTGATGAATGTATGGTACTATGGTCCTGCCCACGGCATTCAGTAATTACTCTGCGCTGTGATTGGTCCGCAGAGACAAGGGCGCTGTGACATCTTTGCAACAGAGTTTGACTTGGAGGCAGAGGAATACGTTCCACTGCCCAAAGGAGATGTACACAAGAAGAAAGAGATCATACAGGATGTTACACTACACGACCTGGATATAGCTAATGCACGCCCTCAGGTACACACACACACACACACACACACACACAAACAAACAAACAATAATGTACTGTACCAGTGTGGACACGTCTCTCATTCATAACTTTTTTGGTTGTTTTTTGACTATATTCTACGTTGTATAACAGTACTGAAGACATCAAAAAAGTCTTTCATATTTTAGATTCTTCAAAATAGCTGTCGTTTACCTTGACAGCTTTGCACATTATTGGCATCATTGTTGTGATGAGCTAATGTTGGTATACAGTAAATAGCTCTGTTCGGCAACTGCAGTAATCCATATTATATCAAGGACCGCTTAACTTAGTAATGAGATGACAATAAAAATAAAGAAAAACCATTGAGTTTGAATCTGTGTCCAAATTTTTGACTGGTACTGTAAATATGTGGTAACTGTAAATGTTTTGTTTCTGTGTAAATAATGATGCGTTATTAATAAATTCTAATGAACTTTTTAAAGATTAAGCACATTAGGTACTGTGTTTTCAAACAGATGTAGCCATCTAAATTCTGGCTTTGAGAACATATTTAATATTATACATTGCTTTGGTGTTTGCTAGTAAATGTTATTTTGTATTGTACTGTATAATTCACAATTTACTCCTAGTAAATAAAGCATGACTTCGCATAGTGTTGGTAATATTATAATGGTGTCTTGATCTAGTTGATAGTTAGTGTTGCTAAATGAAGGTAGAGACATCCGAGACCAGTCTTGAATGTTTTCCCAGTTAAAGGCCTCAGTAAGTGTTGTTTGATTTGATTTATTTGATTTATTTTGATTTAAATGTTTGGTGTTAAATTTGAGTTTATGCAGGCTTGGATGTTTTGAGCTGCTATTCCTCCCCCCTCCCCCAACAACCCCATGTAACTCTACTAGTATGGGCTACCCACTTTTGAATGAGCTTAGGCTTTTTGCTAAAAAAAATACATTTTTCCAAATTGGTAATTTATTCAAATGAATTCAAGCATTCAGTCTCCAATATAGCATGTATAATGTACACTGTCCCACATTCTGACTTTGTGCTTTAGGGAGGTCAGGACATTCTTTCTATGATGGGTCAACTAATGAAACCCAGGAAGACTGAGATCACAGGTAAGATACGCGCGTACACACACACACACACACACACACACACACACGTGTCTGATAACTGTTATTTCAGTCTATTCCTATGTTCAAGTTTAGTTTGATATTTGAACACATGTATGCTAACATGGTGTGTGCTTTATAGATAAGCTTCGAGGGGAGATCAACAAGGTGGTGAACAGGTACATAGATCAAGGTGTGGCCGAACTCGTGCCTGGGGTTCTGTTCATCGATGAGGTTCACATGCTGGATATCGAGTGTTTCACTTACCTGCACCGAGCTCTGGAGAGCTCCATCTCTCCAATCGTAGTGTTCGCATCCAACCGAGGAAACTGTCTCATCAGGTAGGACTTACTCTCAGTTGAAGTATTTTAAAGCCTCTCATTAAGATTGTCGTTCATTTTAGCAGCTAAATATCCGATTGTTTATGAAGAACTGGGCTATTAGGTGGTACGTTTTTTTGATTACAAAATATTGTTTGTGTTTTTATTTAGAGGGACAGAGGACATTAATTCTCCCCATGGAATACCTCTTGATCTGCTGGATCGAGTTATGATAATCAGAACTATGCTGTATACACCACAAGAAATGAAACAGGTGAATGTGTGGAAGAAAACAGACATGCAGAGAGACTGTGCTTGTACTACTTTCAGTCTGTTTTTGTTTGTTTTTTTTCCCCCTCTAGATTATTAAGATTCGAGCTCAGACAGAAGGTATAAATATCAGCGAGGAGGCTTTAACTCACCTGGGAGAGATCGGCACTAAGACCACCCTCAGGTAATACTTAATACTACACTGTGCATAAGAAAAAATCTCTTTGATGCCTCTCAAGGCTTCTGCATCTTTCACATTAACCAATTATTGACTGACCATTAATAGAATATTTATAAAGCCTACCCCTTAACGGGATTTCTCGGGAATATTTTTTTTAGGTTTGTTGTCATTCATATTGGAACAGCACATAATAAAGTTAGACGGTTTATTCACACCTTTATCATTCCACACCCTTACCTCATCCCGCTTTAATAGGTCATAGTTTTGTGCTCTCTTAACACTCAGAACAGATTATAATGTGCTCATAGCACTGACTTATTTGTTTGTGCGTCTGCAGGTACGCCGTGCAACTCTTAACTCCTGCTAATCTGCTGGCACGAGTTCAGGGGAAAGAAATTGTTGAAAGAGAACAAGTGGAAGAAATTAATGAGCTCTTCTATGACGCCAAGTCTTCTGCAAAGATCCTTCAGGATCAGCACACAAAGTTCATGAAGTAACTCCCTTTCACTCAGCCCTTGCTTGTTTTCTGTTCCACGGGTCACACTGCTCATGCCAGCTCGTAAACTCTTCAGGCAAAATGATGTGCAGGACAGCAACGCCTACAGCACGTCTAATAAAATATTAACACATGGGAAATTGTTAAATGAGAACAACATTGTCCTCTTACTAAATGAGAATAATATTGAGTTTTCCTTTACTGTACTTGTATGTTCATAGTCTTTACCTGATTGTTTTGCTGGGTTTATCAGGATATGTTTTTGCTTTTTGTATAAGATTTTTGCGATTTGTGTTTTTCCAGATAAATACATTTTAAGAATTTAAATAAATAATGTACGTTTGTTTCTTCCCCCACATCTGGGACTACACCTCACTATCTGGTTCAGAATTCAACTTCAGTGTAGGAAATTCTTGCAAACAGTAAAACACAATTGCAAATACAAACTCCGCAATCACATGCAGAAATCATCTCTCGAAGAAATTGTTTGCACCATTTTTATTTTACCTTTTGGGTCAACGTGTACAATATGTATTTTGAAAGTATGCAAATCTGCATGATTTTCCATGTTATTTTTTCCCGGGCTTGTTGAAGACAGTCTCTGCTCCTGATCGAACCTTACTGAACACAGATGGAGCGGTTTTCCCCACACGTTCTGCGTGGCAGGAGATACACATAAGTTAATAGCTGATAAGGCCTGGATGAATTTATTATCAACATTCCACAAAAGTCCTAGATTTAAAGTTTAAAGTACACAGTAAGTGGACCATACACATTAATTTACATTTCGGTAATGTTTAGCTTCCACTAGTTGTCCTGTAGACACACAGTTCTGTGATCATAACCAGTGCTCTTTCACTGAGGTAGAGGAGTAGCTAGAGACTTCTGCGTAAACACATTTGTCTCTCCACAGGGAGTATTTGTGTGCGTCTATGTGCCCTGGTTTTTAGACCCTCTGCTACTTTATATGGAGTGGAAACAGCAGCAAACCCAAGGCATGCACACAGACATATTTTACATCCCACCAAGCAAGCACTTGTGTTCATATTCTTCTCTTTAATGTGTCATACACACACACCGCCTGTTGTGTTAGTGTCGTGACAGGGTCATCGCTCCACTCACCACATTCCTCCATCACTTCAAAGGTCTTACTCTTCACCGCAGTCCCAGACGCCAGCTTATCCCTTGCTTCGATCAGGTCCTCATTCTTCACCTCCGGCCTCTTTATCTTGCCCTCATCTCCCTCCTCCTGTAGCTGTAGGGGGAAAAAACATAAATTCTACCATTCCACAGCTGATGAGGATCCATCTGCATCTCTAATAATATCCCATTCACATACTTGAGACATGTTTGGGATCTTTCAACTGGTGCTCAAATCCAAGGTATAACTACAGCTTTGGTTGGAGTCCTCCCTGGAACTTGACGTTTCCTTCCTTCCTTTAAACACACACAGTCCCCAGTGGACCATAATTATGCTGGCCAAGGCATGAGTCAGTCCGTTACTCCTCCCTCCTCTCTCTGTTCCCTTTAGTTCACACGGTGATGTATACGATGGCTTTTTCATGTAACTCATTCATATGGCCATGAAAAGTATATTGATGTGACTTTAGGTGTATTTAGAAGCAGTGCTCCTGGAGCGCTTTATAATGTGTGTGTGTGTGTGTGTGTGTGTGTGTGTGTGTGTGTGTGTGTGTGTGTGTGTGTGTGTGTGTTTGGTTCACTTTAGTTCACCACATGTTTTTCATTTGTGTGACCCTGTTAGGTCAGCATGTGTACTCCCTTCCTCATTCTAGTGAAATGATATAATGTATGTTTACACAAATCCAACTTTTTAAAGGCCGAAGATCTAACAGATGTGTTATTCTCTCCTCCTCGTCTGCTTCTCATCACTGACATTATTCTGCAAGTACAAGACCTTACGTCAGGGAAGTCTGCATGCACAGACATGCTATAAAAGACAGTTCAAAACAGATCACGGAACACATTTCTATGAACAATTTTATTATTTGTCATGGGTTTTTTTCCTCAAAAAAAACCCCAAAAAACTGATCCCAGTAATAAATATTGTATGATGTAGCCCATAAATTTATTAAAGGTAGTGTTTGTCATTTTTAAAAGTAATTTATTTCTAATAGTAATTTAAAGCTCCTGATAGTTTAGAAAACTGACATTTGCAATATGTGATGGATGTGGCTAATTTCTTCATTTTAGCCTTCTGTTGTCACTTTCTGGCCCAAATATGATCTCAAGTCCCATCCTCTACAGCTGCTCAGCTCAGCCCGTTTTTCTTTAAAGTGACTTACAAGACATATGTCATTTCACAGGCAACAGAGGGCTCTAAAATGTACAAACTTGGGTAACTGTTAGCATTATTATAATTATTCTAATTATGGTATTGTTAGTGGTATACCGTATAATGTCATCATGATAAACTATTATTGAATAAAAACAAATGCTTTATTATTAAAAACACCAACTACAATGTCATACAATCATTTATATTATTCACTGTAACACAGTTCCCTCTGAAATTATTAGAACAGCAAGGACAATTCAGTAATTTTTGCTGTGCCCAGAAGCCATTTGTGTGTGAGATCAAAATATGAACATGAGAAGAGATACAAAATCTGGTTTGACACTTATGTTCTGTGGTAACATATCTATATGTAAAATATCAGGGAATAAAAACTGAGACTCTGATCTCTCTTCTCATATTCATCTTTTGACCTCACACACAAACGTCTTCAGTGCACAGTAAACTAAATAAATAAATAGCTGGGATTGGCACCAGCTTCCCCCCGCAACCCTGAACAGGATTGAGCGGAAGAAGACGAATAAGAATAAGAAAAAACCTATTTAATTGGCCTTGCTGTTATACTTTATACTTTTCAAGGGGACTGTGCCTACAACCTGGTCCTATAAAACAATCTATCAAACAATTCTCAATCTAGAATGTTTATTATTATTATTATTATTATTATTATTTCAGTGTTCTTGTCTTTGTAACAGATGGGATATTTTAATGTCTTAAAAGGAAAAGGTGATCCCTTTGTGCATCTGTATTTAGTGTAAACATAAAATCTTTGTAATCCAGTACATTTTGTAGCATCAGGTTTTAGTCATGAAAAAAATTTGATTGTACATTACTGTTTTATCACTCCCATAATAAAAACAATATGAGTTTCCAAACGCAGCAACCAGCTGAAAGCAAAAGATGTATAAAGTAGATACTTGTGGATTATCTGCATAGTTCTGACAGATGCCTAAATTTATCAAGGCAATACATGTTCCAACACCAAACTGACAGGTCCCACAGATTGTTTGAGATGAAAACGCACAATTTCATGTGCGTTTTTTGCCGTATTTGGGTAGTAGCTGAGTTCTGATGAACTGAACAAGTCTTGTTTCCATAAGAAACGCCACCGTGACCACAACCAGTAAACAAACTGCTCCAATGGAGATGTGGGCCAGCCTCAGCAACCAGCCCCTGTCGCAACACAGCATATGCTGAAATACAGAGAAGAAAAAATGAAATGGAAAGATCTTGCTAAACAGCTCAGCACGGAATATTATTTATTTATTGTTGGCTTTACCTCTGAGAAGGCTGTCAGGACGGAACTTATTATGAGGGTAATTAAAAGTACAGGGTGTGGGCGGAGCCCTGATAGAGGGGTGTGGTCACTGTGTTGGAAGTAGCGGTGTATGTAAATAAGGCTATGGATAATTCGCAAAGCCATGTTGCAGCAGTTTGCCAGGATGAAGCCGACGCCCCCAAACAGCCAAGTCAGCCAATAGGAAAGCAGCAGGAAGGAGACGGATAGTCCCAGCATAACCAGGTTATACCTACAAAACAGAGGAGTTTACTTCAAGACATAATTCCAATTAAGATAAAAAGCTTGAAAGATGATAAAAAATGGCTACAAACAATTCATATTTTTGACCACAATACATGACAGATACATCAAAAAATGTAACATGGATGCTTAGATGCAAGCAGCATATTAAAATGAGTGTGTGTGAAGCCACACTAACCTGTCTACCTCCTCCTTACTCATAACAGCAAAAACAAAACACTCTGTTACACCATTAATGGCTAAAAGCAGTACGTAAAAACTGTAACAGCGTAAAAGAGAAGGACCTGAAACACAAACACACGCACACACACACACACACACACACACACACATAGATATATAAAAATATTAGATAGTAAAATGCATATGCACTTTGATGGCTTTCAAAACAGAATCACTGAATCAGTGAATGATCGCATATGCCACAGAAATCTATTAGCATTCATGCATGCTGATAATATTCGGCACAATCAGGGAATGCTTTATTTTCATCCAAGTTTTACCTGTTCCACTGCTTAAAAGTTCCCCTCCGTACATATCGAGGGCCAGATGAGAGTAGGAGTAACCAAAAGCAGTGATAATCAGACCGATCAGAAGAACCAGCTTCAGAAGACATTCCAGCACGTTTGCTGCTATAGAGACCTCCTCCTGCAGACCAGACAACATTCATCAGTCATCCAAGCTTCTTTACGCGTGGCTAATGGACTACGGGCAGATGTGCAATCAGGGCTACTGACTCGTTTCTGATGCTGGACGTCACGTCCGCGCTCTAACACCTTGGCAAAGAATACATAGAAACTCTCCTCAATGGGCAGGAAGAGAAACCGAGCAACCATCGAGCCAAGGTTATTCACTATGTCATACACTCCTAAATATGGAAAGACAGGGATAAAGGTAATGAGTCTATTGTGGTATATAAAAGGTGTGTATTTTTGTTCATGTCATGAACAGGCTACTCACCCTGGTCTCCAAAGTTTAGTACGTTCAGAAAGGTCATCACGTAACGCTCGCCTGCAAAATGAAGCTGATGAGACCATATCCAAAATGACAAAACACACAGGTACAATAGGAAATGTTTGTGTGTAATACCTTCTGTGAGAATCTGCTTGAGGAAAGATTGTTTGAAGAAACTCCAAGTCAGTGTGGCAAGCTTCCAGTTTATCAGTGGCTACACACGCATATGCACACACACATACATAAACAGAGATCTTTGTCGAAAACCTGTCAACTGTTAGCAAATTTGTATTTTTCAAATATCATACTAGATGTTGTAAACCTAAATTCTATATTTTATGTATGTACTGAATCGTCTTCTACTTAGGAAAGGGTTCAAGTATTTCCTCTCAGAGCCTTCCACCAGAGGAAAATCATCTTATTTGGAGAAATAATCAACCTTTTAAATACGTAAATTTAGGCTTATTTTAGAAGTCAGAAAAAAGGGGGCACCTGTCCGTTCATTCGAGTAGGCAGCAGCTCTGATATGTGGCGCAGCGGAAAGAATTTTTTTTCTGCTTCCTCAGAACCCAGGAAACGCATGAAGTAGACAATGTAGCAAAGACACAAGAACCCTGCATATACACACTAAAACACATACACAAAAAGATTTACACAGGATAAAGATGCAGCAAGCTAGAGGACACATCCACACAAACAGTGTGTCCCAAACTTCAGGATCAACATGCATTGTTCCTTATATGAAATTTAATAGGATATCATCTCTTCATGCAAAAACATCAGTTCTGATATATTAAGAAATGTTTAACATTCTTGTATCACACAAATCCAAGGACGTCAATTTAGTGTGTTTGTGAGTGTGTGTGTGTTCACTTATAAATATACCTATTCTTACCTGAGCAGCAGAGAATATATAGAGACCCCACTGAGGAGCAGAGACCACCATCATCACAGTGACAAGACACTTAGCAATTATTGCTAGACTTTCCGCAATCACCTATGTAGAACACAACCATGTATACATTTTACGCTGATTAGACAGATGCTAAATCATTTGCATGCTAACTGTACCTACACAATAAACTATGTAATGCTTTCTAATTTACCTTTAGGCGAACAAGCATATGAGCATGAGCAAGAACCCAGAGAGGCTCAGTAAGCAACTCAGTTAGAGCAGCCACACAGAAGATTCCCACAGCAGGTCCATAATGTGGGATAGTCTGAGGATCTGGAGCCTGGAGGAGCCACAGCCACACACACACCAGTAACACACCCCAGAGACAGCCGAGTGGCAACCTGGGGAGCAAGAACAGCAGGAGAGTCAGTGGGTCAGTTTCACATGTTCTCCCAGTTGGTTTCCTCTGGGTTCTCGGGCTTCCTCCTGCTTCAGTGGATGGATTGGTTACACTAAATCGCCCTAGGTGTAAGTGTATGTGTCCATTGTGTATGATGCCCCGATATGGACTGGCATCCTTTTGCTGCTTAATCCTGTTCAGGGTAGCGGGAGGAAGTTGGAGCCAATCCCAGCTGACTTTGGGCGAGAGGCGGGGTACACCCTGGGTGGGTCACCAATCCACCGCAGGGCAACACACAGAGACAGACAACCATTCATGCTCACATTCACTCCTACGGGGAATTTAGAGTAGCCAATTGGTCTAATCCCCTCTGTGCATGTCTTTGGACTGTGGGAGGAAACCGGAGTACCCACAGGAAACCCACACGGACACAGGGAGAACATGCAAACTCCACACAGAAAGGCGCCCAGGTCGACCCCGAAGATTGAACCCAAGACCTTCTTGCTGTGAGGTGATAGTGCCAGTCAGGGCCGGATTATCCATATGGGCCAGTGGGCCAGTGCCCAGGGGCACCAACCATTCACAACCAGTGGGGGGCACCACATGACACAAGCTTTAAAAATATTTTTCGTAGATTTTTATGTTATTAAAAATTTACCTGTGAGGTATAGTGCCCAGGGGCACCACAGTGTCTTAATACAGGCCTGGTGCCAGTGACAGTTTTAATTTACAGGATAGAGGAGTTTGCTTACGTAAGCCATAGCAGGTTGATAACCTGTCTCCAGTTACGCCCCGCCCCTTCTCCGCTTAGACACGCCCTCCTGAACGCCTCTCTGGACAGAAAAACCAGTGTGGTGTACAGCAGCGTCAACCTGCAACATAAGCACTGATGTAAGTGTCACAACAAACCTCCAGGACACACCAAAAAAAAAAACCAGGACATGCCATTATTATGATTATGGACATACCGGACGTTCACCACGCCTATTAACTCCTTGGACACGAAGCGCAGAGTGAAGGCATTCAGGAAGAAAGTGAGCGCCCGGAACATAACCTGAGTAACACAGGAAGCCACGATCACTCGGGTCGCAGGCATGTACAAGTGAATCTATGGATGTTTACATATAGATCAGGACAAAAACAGACCTGAAGCAGAACGTTGTAGGATGCAAGAGTTGATGCACTCTGGAGAACATCTTCAGAGCCCATGATCCACTTCACAGCTCTCAGGTAAAGAGCCTTCAGGCAGACAAACCGCTCATGGAGGACAGCAATCACAACTATTTTTGCTCCTCAGTATTTTGTACACACATCACGACATGCACTGTTGGACCGGTAACGACTGTCTGAATGCACAGAAAGCACTCATAATACACTAGACATGCTAGCAAAATCAATGAGTGTCGTTATACGACCCAACACACTTTACTTCCTGATTATGGAAAACCCTATCAGAATAAAAGTCACTAGACGACTTAAGCGGAACCGAAACGTAGTTTTGTGTTTTTAACGTGTTTTTTTTTTATATTACGAACGTAGAATTACATTTCTACATTTTATGATTAATCGGTATTATTTGTCACATCTGACACGCAGGCCCCGGTATAGGACTGGTTGTGTTTCTTGAACCGTATGATACTTTTATTTTGACGTTTCGTGTGAACGAGCTTAAATAGGAAACGTTAGGCATGCAGATGAAAAACATGGCTGAATTGCAAACAGCTTGAGAGTATATGTGTAATGCACTGCCTGGTTGTAGTTGATTGTGCTGCTATAAAGGGTAGGGAGACATGACGGGTAAGATGAAACAGAAATCACCCCCTCTATAACTGTCTGGGTAAGTTACACAAATATATATTTAGATATTGTATAATACATACATGTGTATGTGCATATATATATATATATATATATATATATATATATATATGTGTGTGTGTGTGTGTGTGTGTATAGTATGTATAAAATACCCACCAGAATATCTAGTGTCAGTGTTTCCTATCGTGGATGTAATTTTCCTGGTACGTCCATCTCTTCAGTAAGTGTTTTATCCTGGTCAGGGTGGTGGATTCAGAGCCTGTCCTGGGAACACTGGGCTAGAGATGGATGGATGACATGGAATCCAGATGTAATTTTGTCTAGGACACATTCAGACTTGGACAGGTGTGCGTGTGTGTGTGTGTGTGTGGTGCCCTGTGATGGACAGGAGTCCTGTCCAGTGTTCCTGCATTAGTATTCAGATTCACTGCTATCCTAACCAGGAAAAAGCTGTTAGCGAAATTGAATGAATGTTCTGTATTCATACTTTGAAAGAAGAATCTGCAACACTCTACAACACTTGTTGTCCTATCTGAAGATTATTGCCAGGTGCAGGACATCGTGTGATAATGCCTATGTAAGGAATAAAACAGGATAGTGTGTGCTGTTATAGGAAAATAATCAATGTCCGTAGGGTGTGATGTGACCTGTTGTGAAGCTTGCTGTTACCACCCCAAATATTTTTTGCTAAAACAGCATGCCATAAAGTGTATATTTTTTCTCTTATACCACTTTAATTTGCCAACGATTCCAATTTTTAATTTATGAATAAATAACTCACAATGGTTGTAACTGTTAATATTGTGAAACATCCACGTGACAGATTATTTCCTGTTGTTGCATACATTCTAGCAGCTACAAACATGTTTTCCCTTTCCAACCTCCCTCTTCTCTTATGAAGTTAATTTTAAAAAGATCAGCTTGCTATGCTATGAAGAACCTGAACATGCAAAAGACTTTTTAAAATTTCTATCCATGTGACAAGGAATTAAAACAGGCACATTAATATAAACAAGAGTTGTCTTGCAGTTAGCATTATTATCAGTATTTAATCAACACCTTTTGACTTATGAGATTTGAGTATTCAGCACTACTGAGGTATAAACTACTATTAAAACAGGATATTCAACTTTATAAAAAAAAAAAAAACATCTAAATGATATGTAATGAAAATACTGCTAACACAAAGTATACTATCCACACATGAATATTATCACTGCGTGTTTGTTTATACCATTTGAACGATGCTACTGGGTTATGGCTATGCAATAGTGTTTTATGTTCCACTCCTAACTTTTGATGTTGCCTTGTCTTTCAGGTTTTTTTGTGCCTGTAGTCTAGTTACTGGGAGACATGGGTAAAATGGTGGTCTCCGCAGACATATTTATCTCATCAGCCCAGAAGTTTCTCTGCTGTGGGAAGAAGAAGAGACAAATTCCTCTTTCATCATGTCTTGATCTGGCTGTGCAAATCATCGCTGTTGATCTGGGCCTTAAACCGGCTGTTCTGTATGACCTTAACGGTGCATGTGCAGAACAGATCCAGCGTTATGTCAGCTCACTGCAGGAGGCTGGAGTACTGAACACAACACTCCGAATATTCTCCATTAGTGGAAGTTGTCTTGTTGTGAACTTGAATCTGATGAAGGAACATTTAAATGAAGCGCTCAAGGAAAAAAGCCTCCTCACTGTTGATGTGTGTCCGTGGAAAGAGCAGCCATCTTTGATTGTCATGGATGGTAGCACCAAGCATATGGTCAAAGAAATGCTGGACTTTATTATAGACAAAGAGGACCAGTGTCTGTCAGTCAGTGTGGTGGGAGAGGAGCTGTATGACCGGTGGAACCTGTGTACACTTTATGGGATCCTCCTGGGCTATCCTGCTTCATACTGGTTCGATCAAGCACAGAGCTTTGAGAACTGTCTGAGTATGACCCCGCTGGTAGTAAATAAGGTTTGGGTTTGCTGGCCTGTATGTGGTACAAAGCACAGAAGTTGTCTTTACTCATTCAGTGTCCCTGAAGTGTTGTGGGAAGAAGTCGATACCTATATAAAAATCTGGATGGAGCTTTTCAGAAACCGATTTTGCAATCAGACAATTTTGACCGAACTCAGTATTTCAAAGGAAACGGTCATTTTGCCCAGTGTAGCCCTGTAAGTGCTTTTATACAGTTTTAGTGCTTCAGAGTAGGGTTGCACCGATACCACTTTTTTCCAAACCGATACGAGTACGAGTATTTTTATTTGTGTACTCGCTGATACCGATAGTTCTTAAAT
Organism: Chrysichthys cranchii; assembly: GCA_030068335.1. Classification (NCBI taxonomy): domain Eukaryota; kingdom Metazoa; phylum Chordata; class Actinopteri; order Siluriformes; family Claroteidae; genus Chrysichthys; species Chrysichthys cranchii. The sequence goes on from JAQMCW010000035.1 coordinate 11,521,071, forward strand.
TGGATTTCCAATTTAATGAAAGTGTAATCAATTTGGAGGCAGGTTTAATTTTCTCTTTTGCAGAGTAC
>JAQMCW010000035.1:11521520-11531656 GCA_030068335.1 Chrysichthys cranchii
AAGGTAAATAATCCACCTTGTTATTCTTAATTACACTTGCTACTGTGTTCCACTTATGCATTCTCAATCACTTTGTATGTATGTATGTATCCCAATAACAAGGTGTTTCTCTGTGTAATCGCCTGATTTGACTGTAATTGAGTGTTTCGATTTGTATAGGTTTACAAAATGGGCTAGAAGGAAATCAGCCCCAATTTTGCTTCTTCATACCATTGTCTTTATATTTCTTGTGATCATTGGTGGTGCTGTTGCATATGGTTTCCCAGAGGTCCAAAATGCTAAACTTGGCAATGGAATGAAACTTTATATTGGTGTATTTTTATCTTTTGTAAGACAGGGGACTTAGCTCTGCTACAGCCCATGTATGCAGTGCACGCTTGAAAATCTTAAAATAAATTAATGAGTAAAATACATTTTCCATGCCCAAGGAGCAACTAAAATAGGCTTAGGTATTAGAGCTACATTGTTACTAATAGTTTGGTGGTGGTGGTGGGGGGGTGTCTTCATGATCTCTTAATATCTGTCCATCTAATTATAATCTAATGGTGCACTAGCTTGTATGTTGCCGCAAGTACAGTAAGGCATATTAAGTCTCACATTTGTTTGTTACGTTGTCCGTGATTAGCCAAACCAAAACCTATCATGATGCAAGAATTTGTTTTTCATAAACATTAGCAGAGTTAGACAGAAACTAGGTAAGTGCTAGTAAATTAGATTTTTGCTTTGATGCAGGCTGATGCAAGTGGGCTTCTAGTACTGGGATGAGCTCACTGATTCATAACCCTGAAATACCACACCAATTTGTTTTTTATAAATGATATCAGCTAAGTCAGCTAGCCAGTTAGTTAACAATTACATTTGTTAAAGGGAAAGATGAGCAGGATTCCTCTTAACTGCAAATTTCTCAGTGACATATTTAGCTAAACTTACCAAAATCACCCTGACTGTACCTACTTTAGTGAGGTTACCGAGTCACTTAGCATTAGGTGTAGGCTCTGTGACTAAAAGATTCCCAATAACACATTGTTCTTTTGGCATGTACCACAGGTTCAAGTTTATTCAGGTATATGTAGTGATATCTAACTCTTCCCTAATCCTTTCTTTGGAGAAGTACAAAGGAAGTCTTGTCTAATTCTAAATGTGCTCTTCCCTTGTGTTTTGACCAGAAAATAGTATCGAACAGCAGTTATCCATTTACAAATCACATTTTAAAGTTCAGAGTTACAAGCCTAAACGCATAAACATACGTTAAATATTGAGTATTACACAACATGGAGATAAGAGGTGAATGTCATATGTGAAACTATGCAACCACAAACATGTAACTCGTTGTATTACCACATGTATTCACTGCTAACAGTTTGCATGTATTAACATAAATTAAGGCTAATGTTCAATGAGCCATCAGTTAGTCCTATTTAGTAGGCAATAAACTAATTAAAAATATTCTCTCGGTATAGTTAAAAGCCTAACAATCCACATTTCTGACTTTTACACTGAGTTACCCTGAGTTGCAGGTGACAGAATAGTTGAATTAAAGTAGTTAAAAAGTCTTAGGAGGTCTCTGCATTGCCACCTAAACACCCTCTACCCTCCTCATTTTCCCTTCTTATATTCAATTTTTTTCAGTCATGTGGATTACACTAAATAAAACAAGCTTCATCATTTAAAACCCAGCTATTGCTAGTAATAATCGATAATTAAATCAGTTTTGTATTGTCTTCTCGTCATTGCCCAATGAGGTAGAGTCTAGCGGTTTTTCATAGAAATCAGCATGTAAAACTGAAGCACAAGGTTTCTGAGTTTGCGCACCACTGAAAGTGGGGGAAATGTTCCATGCATTGGGTGTTCGTGGAGTCAGTTGGCACTGAGGATTGGGAGCACTTCTCCACACCGGGCACTCACTTTAAGCTCAGCAAGATGGTCAGCTCTCGTAGGACCAATGTTCAAGATGGCCACCGGGAGTCGTCTCTCTCTGGCTGCCAACAGGAAACGGTAGCCAGAGTACACCTAGATGTAGCAACAGAGCCACATTTGATACGACGTCCAAAAAAAAATGCACATATGTATACATAATACAATTAAATAAATAATATCCTACCATGCTCTGATGTATATTCTTATTACATATTTTTATCTCTTACACTGACACCATCATACTTCGTTTATTTTCTGTGACATGTTTTTGAAAGTCTGCTCTGAATAACTAAAGAAACGTCTTTGTGTGGTTTTTTCCCCTCACAGAAATGGCCATGTTGAACTTCTGGTATATTTACTGCATGTCAAACCAGTTAAAAAAAAAAAAAAGTCATTTACAGTGTCAGTGAGGGCAACTCGAGTTCATGAGTACAAACTGACATCCTGTAGTTTTCACCGTCAACCAATTTGCAGTCAATCAGCAATCTTTCTGCCTTGTTTACAAGAGAACTTGTGTAACGTGCTTCAAGGAAACATCAGCCTTGATAACAATACCTCGTACTGCATCAATACTTCCCAATGCTACAAGGGGTCTCGTTGTACCTGTATAACAAGAGAGCACTCTCAGTGCTCACCTGCAGTGAGGATCCGGCCACAAGCACAGCATCGGCCTCAGCCAGCCTCTCATGCACAAACTGCACAGTTTCACGGTCCACCGTGTCACCAAAAAAGGTCACAGCAGGTTTGAGGATGCCACCACAGGACTGGCATGAGGGAACCTTGAATTGCAGCACCTGTTCATCCTCTAACAACACGTCTCCGTCTGGTGCCACCTCACCTGCGCTTGCCTCCCAGCCAGGGTTCAGTGCAGCAAAATACTCCTGCATCTCCTCCCGTGCAGTCAGCTGCCTACAGCCCATACACACCACCCTGACAAACACACGCACACACCAATGCACGCTCTGCTTAAAAAAAATAGAGTAAAGCTTACAAATTTGAGTTTCCAACTTTGAGCTTCATTGGGCCAAACTAACCAATTTCACATTTACTTCTAGTAACCATAACTCACAAAGCTAAAAATAATCTTTCCAAAATGAAACCTTATCCGCTCAACTCAGGGCTATTGTTGGGGTTTGCAAGCATGTTTAAAGCTTTAATGTGTATTTCTGTAAAAGCTGTTAATAACAGACATTAGGACTTTGAGAGTTTCAGACCATTTTTTACAGCTGCACTGTAATAATAATAATAAAAAAAAGCCTGATGCGTGGTAAATTCACTACTAAGCTGTTAACGTTCCACCTAGAATACCTGTGTGAACAGCCATGAAGCTCAGTCAGTCTCTTGTGTCCTGCCTTTGAATGTAGAGCGTCCACGTTTTGAGTGACAAGCCAGTGAACTTTCCCCTTCTTCTCCCAGTCCCTCAGGGCATAGTGAGCTGAATTAGGCAGGTGGGAAGAGAACAGTGGCCAGCCAACATAATTGCGGGCCCAGTAGCGCTGCCGAGCCTTGGAACTGCGCATGAACTCGGAGTGCTGCATTGGCCGTCGATTTGTGCGTGCATAAAGCCCCACACGTTCTGAACGATAGTCAGGGATTCCTGACTCAGTCGACAGTCCTGCTCCGGTTAACACAAAGAGATGTGAGGCTTGTGATACAAACTTCTGGAGATGTTCCAAGGAGCTCCTGTCGGCTGAGCTGCTGGATGGAACGAAGTCCACTGCACCGGCAGGAACTGAAGAGGCAGCACGTCTTCCCACTGCCACATACTGAGGCAGGGATCGCCATGGCAGCAGCATCTGGAAGAATGGCAAAAGTTAGAAAAATAAAGTGTAGAGCCTGTTTTTCACCTGCTGTAATAACTGCAGCACCAACTGCAATTCACATTTATGTTAAAGGATTAATCATTACATGCTTCCATAATGATTAAAGATATGCATGTGTGCCTATTTTCCGTCAATAAAGCAGTGTAAACGTTAATAAAATATCTGTGCATATCAATGACAGTATTGTAACTGGAAAGTTAGCTGCCATTGATCTGTACAACTTGGTTATCAAATTCTGGCTTCTTGTAGATCTGCAGGTCCTGTACGCATTCATTTGTAAAGTATACATGGGCTTGAAATGCTTAAATTGTTCAAAATAAGAGACAATCGATCCACTCTTCAGATATGAAAAGCTTTCTGAGATGTAAGACCAGGGAGTACATCCAGGTCATTACTCCACTCTGTTTGGGAGTCAGTAAAACAGCAACCTCTTCAAGGTGTCACAGGACGTGTGAATTGTTTTCGCATGTAAACAAAGAATGAGCCAAATGAGTAAATGTCCCTGTGAGGATTAAACAGAGGTTTTCCCCCACAACCGTGATCACTACCATCTCACCAGGTTTTCATGTGTGAAACGTTGTGTGTTTTTGTGGCAGTGTGTGCAAAGGATTGCATGAAAAGAATCATCATGTAAACAGTGGCGATCACAAATGAGAAAATTCAGCGTCTTAAGCCGTTTAAACACGAAGCTATACGAAATGTAGCTATGTACGCTCTCCAGAAAGGGTCTGAACACCAGTACAAGTACATCAGAACAATACTGTAGGATTTGTCTAAAACTATATGTAAGATATTAAAACTAAGTTACAATTTCCTCCTTGTGAAAATCCAACTGTGATCACAGTTTTTCACTCTGTTTCATTTCTTTATGGTTCATGTTGACAGGAAAAAAAACCCTTTATTAACTTTATTAACCCAGAAGAGCCCACCAAGCTGACATGTGTGTCACAATGCCTTTAAATGGTCTGGAAAGATAAAGAGTTATCCTTCACTTTAACTCATGAAGTTCCTAAGTGACATATGTTGAACTTTGGGGGTTGGATGTAAAGAAAACGTGTATTCCATGCGGTCCATTTGGTCTTTTTCATTTTCCTTTAAGGTGAACTGGGTTTGGGTTGTTATGGGTTAACTTAAATAAACAGAAAGCTCTAGCTCAAAGCACACAACCAATACAACCAGCAGCTCTCTGAATCACCAGAACTGAAGTAGCAGGGGGAAAAAAAGACCTATAGACTGAACATTTGCCAAAGTCAGAGTCCTTCACAGCAGTAAAAGCGCCTTGGGTTGTTTCTTTACTCTTCACTCGTATCTATAATCTTAAGACTGACATTCAACCCTAATGTACAACCCAAACGCTGGCATTTCCTGTAGTCCTTAATGGAGATTTCTGAATCGTCGGCTTATACCTGGATAAACTCCTGTTCAAACTTGTAACAACAGCAATCTTAAGTGACTTACCGACATGGAGTAGTTTTTCCACAAACCCATAAAGCTACAGAACTTACATCGCCTTGTGCTCCTTACACAACACTGTACAGTGTTTATGTACCACTATTGTGCTTGTCGGGTCATTACAAGCACTTCCGCCTTAGAAATGACTGACGCATCATGGGAAGTGAAGTCTTGCAGCTTATTATCCCTGTTGAACCAGCAGTCATTGTGATGAACGCAATAAATGCTCTATGAATTTTTAATAGGCAATTGTACATTGTTGTACACACACACACACACACACTCTCTCTCACTCTCTGTGTGTGTGATATTTTCTGTAATTTGTTCAGGTTTATATTAATGATCTCATTCCTATGCGTTACTTTTTCTATAATCTAAGCAATTAATAATAATCAGACAAAAATGTGTCATTTACCAAAGAAAATCATATAATCGTTGACAAAGTTTTATTCAATATTTTTTCAGCATATACAGGAGGAGTCTTGAGTGTTGTTGATTTATAACATTCAGTCAGCTTTCCACCCTGAGAAAGTCTTGAGGACAGAGGATTTTGCGTGTTCTGGTTTCTGCTGTGTATTTTGTCTTATTATGTTGAAGACAAAATAAAGCAAGGCTAGTGATGGAATTATTGTTATTAGCTGCTATAGCATAAGTGAAAGCAGGAACTAGGTTCCACATCATTAACAAGAAATGGTCAAAAATGATGATAATGTACTAGTGATAGTCACACGTGAAACACACCACAACATAGCTTGACACACAGTGAAATTCTTTCTCTGCATTTGACCCATTCACCAAGTGAAGCAGAGGGCAGTCGAACAGCGCAGTGCCCGGGGACAGTACCTTGCTCAGAGTACCTCAGTGTACCTTGTCGGTCCTGAGCCTTGAACCCACAACCTTCCGACTGAAGGGCCAGTGCCCTGACCACTAGGCTACCACTGCCCCGAGCCCATTATGTTGTTAGATAATGAATTAAATATTACAATTTGCTGCAGTTAAGAGTAATAAAATCATGTTATGACTACAACTATGTGAGAAATGAAACACTTTGGGATGTGCGGTTTCTGGAAAAATTTGTGTTGGTTGCAGCCCTCTGGTCTGTGTCTGGCTACATCACAAACCACTCCAGTGTTGATTAGTTTCCTATAAAAGCATGCACTGCAGTCTTTCATTGCTTACATAATATGTCCCAGCAACAACGAGAAGATTAAAATGAGTAATTTATTGTGTAGTAGAGATTATAAAGTGAAACTCTCCTCATGCCTCATACATATGATGTTGTCAGGTTGTTCAGAATATGCTGCACACATCTTGGTTGCAAAACTGCAGAATGTCTGTCAAAAACAAGGTATAAATTTACACCAACTGCGTTATCACAAAGCTCACTAAAGCAGCATTTTTACACTTAATGCAAACTTTATGTACATGTGTATTAAACTAAAGGAGATGTCAACTATTACATTTCAAACAGGATCACAAAAGGATTGTCAGAAAAGGATCAGCGTGTGTATGTGTTCAAGCGTGTGTATGTGTGTGTATACTTGTTCACACCTGAACGTGTGCAGTTAAAGATGCTTTCCATTTTTGAAAAGAAATCCTCTCCTAGTATGGTGCGATAATCCATGTGGCTAGTGTGGACCAGACACTGTGTGGCATCTTTAAAGAGCAGATCACTTTCACCATACTCCTGAGACTCAAACAGATGGAATTCAGAATCTGGAAGTGTCTCCTGAGGACACAGAAGAGTGCAGAAATAAATACTATTGTAGACCATTCTTTATATCTTGTGTCTACAAATTGCATGTTTATGAACACTTTTATCAACACATTATCAACAGAAACCGTCATAATATTTAATAAGAATGGCAAAGTCCATAGAATTATATGACTTGTAATGAACTAAATGATTTGATGACACCTGTGACTTCATTAGGAAGTCGTAGATACGGGCGACTAGTACAGGTCGGGTCATGACAATGTTGGGCGGGATGGCTCCCAGGTTACAGTTCTTCCATTCGGTCAGTGAAGCCCGCTGTCCATCTGCACACAACAACTCAAAATCCCTGGCAGCCCAGCCTTTGGCCCAACCACTGCTGTTCAGATCTGCCCATCAAATGAACATAAGACATTTAAGTTGATTTAGTTGGTGATAATAGTCACAGGATTTTCCACATTTACAAACTGATTAATTTGACCACAACCAGAAACTATGTATTGTTGTACAGTAAGTGTGTTAATCTGTTTGGCATTTATTATCGTATACAGGTAAATATATTATGCAAATAGTTTTACCTCACCACTGAAAAAATTAAGGGGGTAGCAACTGCTTTCATTTTTTATTGAATGTATTTACACGTATGCATATCTTCAAATAGGTAACCATCTCACATTCTATGTTGCTCTCTAGGTTGTGATGCTCCATAAATGCCACATCTCCGTAGCTTTTCCCACTGGGGTCTCCAACCAAACATCTAAAACAAAGAGTCATCATCACTTATTTATGCAAGACAAGGATTTGTTCCCTGGTTCAAAATAAATGGCCATGTTTGGTATTTGCTTTATAGTAGCTTCACAGTTCCTAACAGTCCTCAAGGATCTTGGTGAAATACTTGCAATTCTTCAAAAATTTAATGACTTGTGATTCATTTAAATTAACATGATCTGGCCATGATATGCAAGGATTGTAAGGGAGTAAGACGAATTAGAAATGTACCCACCCATGCGGTCACACCTTAATTTGTGAAGTGGAATACAAATCTTTGCATGCGACCGAACTGTTGAGGGTTAAAGGCTTCATTCTAGAACCCAACAATGGCTCCATGTCTGTCCTGACACCTCAAGAATCTTGATTCTAAGAAATCTTAATTATATAGACCATTTCTCCAGCACTGAAGTTGTTTAGGGTTCAGTTCAGACCTTAGTATGCTTTTTAGTGCTCTAGTCCGACAAACAGTGCCTACATGCTGTGGAATGTTCTCACCTCAGAGCCCCCATATTTCCATAGTAGCGTTCATTGTGGTTGTTGGTGCATCGTTTGGTGGCAGCTTCCTCGGTCCCACCCACACACACCTTACACAGATTGCCTTGAGCGCCTGGCATGCAGCCCTTCCAAAACACCTCAGAGTACACTGGCATCCCAGATCCATCAGATAATCAGACCAAAAAAGTAAAATATTCAGTATTAGTTCCTCTAATGTATACCGATATACAGGTAGTCCTCAAATTACGATGGAGATGCGTTCGGCCACACCCATTGTAAGTCGAAAATATCGTGAGTCGAACAATTGTGTTGAACCACTTCGCCTACCTTAGGTATCTCAGCCTAGCTTATGTAACCAGGTTGAAATTATAGGTTTATAATTTATTGTTTTTCCTGTTTGGTTGAAACTTCACCAACATCTCAAATGTTCTTTTATTTGATTAGTTAAAAGGTTTCTTTTCAGAACACAGACCCATTTAAGAAAAAAGTGTAATTTTTTTGTGCATTCTTTGTGTATTCTGGGTACTGTCGCTTTAAGACTGCCATGTTTATCCCCTTGTTTACATCCTGAATGAGGAAGAGGGGAGTGTTTAATGCTGCTTGTGCTGAAAATGAATTAGAAAGTTTTAATATGGTAAAATGAGTGATTGTGCAGTCCTGTCATTTTGTTTTAGTTTTAAAGAATATCTAGCTATGTTATCAGTTGAAGTTCACTTGTTTTAATATTTATTTTGTAGAGTTTCATGTCATGCTCCATGGGGCTACATGCTCTTTATGTGCTCTGTTTTGCTAACAGGGAGACTGATATTTTATGCTGTGGAGCGAGTTAACATTTAAGTGAGATTTCATTTAAATCACATTTCTGTCAAAAGAGAGAGTTTGTCAGAGAGGTTCAAACCTGGTGTGGGCTGCAGCACTGTGTCTCTCAGCTCCGTCCAGCTGCGACACCCTGCTACACAAATACTGAGCTCCGGCTGCAGACAGCCATTGCTGAAGCTGTTCCGTTAATAATCACAAAAAACCCTGAGGTAATGCACTGCACAGTACACCGATACACAAGGCAACTCCCTGAGTTGTGGGAGAGAGTGAGGTATCACACGAGGCGAGTGATCCGAACATCGAACGCGCACTTCCGGGTGTCATCCGCATACCTCCAGGTGTCGTCTCAATGTCCATGTACATCATACGCTGTTATGCTGGCAAGCCCGTGAATTTTTCTAATAATTTAATATTTTCTAAATATTTCACAATTTTTAGCAGATCACAATTGTCATTGTAACTTTGAAAAATCGTAAGTCGGGCCATCGTAACTCTGGGAGCACCTGTATACATTATATTATACACTAGCACCAGTGATTAACAGTAATTAATTCTGTTATAAATATAGGTCACAGTGATTGTCAGAATAAAGTAATATTCCTTTGTCAAATTGCACTTGGGCTAAAATAGTATTGGCAATACAGTACAGGTATTTGCACCAAAAACACACAAACCACAAGTTCACAAATTGTATCAGATAATATAACATTTTAACATATAATATCACCACTAGTTGTTATTTTGACTTCTTAGGATCATCACACTGCTTAGGAAAAGTTACTGTTTTTATTTACATAATAATAGTTTAGCAACATTGGATAATCAATCTAGTTATCAAAACATACTGTAATACTACTGTATTACTTCATGCCAGCTACAGATGAAACCAGATATTTACATAAAAACTTTTTTTCTTTACTGTCAAACATTAATCAGAGTAAACTTTGTCTGTTTTAGATCAATAAATATTAAGATACTTTTTGTATTTGTTAAATGTCAGACTCGAGCAAGGGATGTATTTATGTATTTTTTTATCACTTTCATCAAAGTCGGAAGTATACATACACGAAGTTTATTGTGTCTTTAAACAAAAAGAAAATTCCAGATGATTCCATTCTGAGCTTAAGAAGCTTCTGATTGGTTAA
>JAQMCW010000035.1:11542231-11552981 GCA_030068335.1 Chrysichthys cranchii
GAGTGGAAATGGTTTATAAAGCCTGAAAATATATATAAATAATAAAAATTAATGTGGCTCGGCAGTATCGCGGTTTCACCTGGAACGTAACCCCCACAACAGGCGGGGGTTCACTGTACTGCTGATTATTACATAGTGGTCACACAGCTTGTTAATTTCCTTAGTTTTTACTTACAGTTTATTTACAGTGGAATCTCCTTCCCTCTGCTCCGCAGCTGTGCTTCTGTTTGGTTGGTATGTGTGGCTGTGGGTGTGGACTTCAGGCAAGGAGAAGGATACACTCTTTTTTGTTTTAGTTGGCTTGTCATTTTTATTTGTCTCTCTAGCTCCAGAAGGCTTGAACAATGCCCGCTGCTTCCATCGCAAGGCGCACCGCCTCACCACTGCCTGCAGCTGCCGTGAACTCTACGGCATAACATTTTAAAAATAAAACTAACACATGTAAACATAAAAATTTTAACATAAATGTAAACACATTCCTTTCTTTTTTCTGACAACTGACACATTAAGGGTGTGCATTGGTTTTTGAATACCAGCTCATCACAATCTCAAGACAATTTTAAAATTATGCAGAAGGCATGTCCCTAATCCAAAACACATGCATACACACCTGTTCATTGCTGTGAAGAGCCATGTTTGCAGAGAATGCCCTCATGTGTGCTGTGTAGGTAAGGATGTGGGTAACACCTTCTCGTAGTAGTTTATCTCTGTAGAAATGAGTTGCTGCTGCAAGACGCCTCTGTTTTCTTTGACACTCAGCAACCCACTGTCTCCACACACACAGCACCTGAAGTCATAAATACACCCACATGCACACACACACACACAACAATGAATCCTGTAATTGCAAAGAAATCTTGTACAGTGGACACTTAGTTTGCATGCAGAATTCGTTCCGGAGACGTGCTTATAATCCAAAGCACTCATATATCAAAGCAAATTTCCCCATAAGAAATAATGGAAACTCAGATAATTCGTTCCACAACCCACAAATATTTAGATAAAAATTACAAAATATAATACAAAATATAAAATAAAAAAAACATAAAACTGTCCATGAATTTGCCTGCACAGAGCGCGCGTGCAGCGCACGTGTTCTGAGCACTCCCAATAGCGGTGCATGTCAGAGAACAAAAGACTACTTCCTGGTTTAAATCCGCTACGCCATGGTGCGTCACATGGGTGGCGACAGGTGTACTGGATTGGAACTGAATGCAGGAACTACGCAAGCACGCCAAGGCCGCGACGCATTAGTGGCCATTTTCCGTGCTCTTGCCAAGCTTTACTATTCCCATGTTTGCTTTCTCCGGTTCTGACTAAGTTTCTGTTTCTTGTTTTTCAACCCCACGACACCTGACAAAAACAAAATAACCAGCACTTTACCTTCAAAAAGAATCGTGGCTGGTGTGAGGGAGAGGGGAGAGGACTTTCACTACAACTCACAGAATCACTGCAGTCTGTCAGCTCACGGGATCTTTTTCTTTTCATGTGACTAACAAGGAAACTATCCGATGATGGCTGCTTTTGCCTCCTCTTGAGGATTTCACGGAAATGCGACATTGCATGGCATTAAACAGATTCATCGCTCGCACTGCTACAGCCTTATTCAGGTGGTGCTTTTCTACAAAGATCTGCACTCTTTCCCACATTTTACACATCTCCCTGATCTCATCTGAAGTGAGGAATCAGTCTTTTTCTATGCTAGGATCTTGACTATACGAGTGAGCCACAATCCCACAGTGAGTGAGAGAGAGAAGTTGTGATCACGTGAGGAACGGCAGACGAAGCATATGCATACTACTCATATTGCAAGACATCGCAAGCTAACCAAGTCAAAATTTATTAAACTTTTTTGCTCGTCTTGCAAAACACTTGCACTCATTCACACTAACCAAGCTGCTCGCAATCCAAGGTTCCACTGTACAATGAATCCTGTAATAGTTAATAAATGTTCAGGTGTTGTTCAGGTGTTACCTTGGCTTGCAGGTTCAGGGACCAATGCCAAAGGGCCTTCTCGGTCAGCTCTGACTCTCTTCTTCTGCTCTGTAGCTGTTACATATATAAAGAAAGGGGTAAAGGATAAAATCACACTGTAAGAATCATACACATCCACATATTTCAGTTATTTTATTTAAAAATCTTTAGTGTTTGCTGCTATAGTCACAACTCAATCTTTGTCGTCCGTTTATACTATATGTATAAGCCCCAGTAAAGATATCTACAATTTTAACATTAAATGTTAAACCCAGAAAAAATACAACATATTCCCTGAAGTATCGTTAAGGATATTGTATATTTGCTCAGAATATTATGTTTTGTTTGTTTATCTCTTTGACCCAACAGACAATAAACTTCTACATTATGCATTAAACACAAGGTGTCTATAGTAGAAACAATGAATCTGCAGTACTCACCTGTGCTTTCCAAAAGGAAAAAAACTGCTCACAAACTCTTAATCTGTGCAGCTCATTGCTTCTGTTTTTCATGACCTAATACATACACGTATATTCAACATAAATATGAGAGTACAATATGGAGGAGTATTACAGTCTAATACAGGGTGGTAAACACGGGCTGATGGGCACCTGATAGCGTTTGTGCTGGTCATTACTCAAGATCCAAGCCCTGAGACTTTTTTTGAGCAGGATATTGCGGTGATATCTGCAGGCTTTCTCTACAGACAGCCTCACTTCTCTCACCTCATGGTGTTTCTCTCTCCACCTCCTCAGAACTGCCCGCATCCGAACTGCCAGAAAACACACACAAGCACGGCTCAGACTCCAGACTGCGCCAATATAAACTAATATTACCAAAAACATATTTCTGAATAAATAATAGTTATATTATTGTTATCTAAAAGGATTAAGGATAATACACTTCAATAAAAAAAACAACTAATGCCCCTTTTTAATGTAAAGTCACAATATTTGCTGTGTCTGGAATTTGCCTTATTGCATATCGATATCTACCCAGTGTTTGTCGATACCACTTTTATAATAAATGTGCAGCCAGCTAGATGAAATTGTGCGAAAACCAATTAAAATATTAAACAACTACATGTATACAAAGAGAACAACTGAGATATATTTTAATTTCACATTTCATATCTATTTATAATAATATATAGTACTGTATATTAAAACAAACAAAAACTGTGATGCAAATTGTACCTTTGTCCAAGTGAAGTTGAGCTTCTCTCAGTGCTTCCTCCTGCTGCTGATAATGAAAAACTTTAAATGCTGATCTCTGCTGCCAGGCTAACAATACCTATGCATAAAAATAGCAACATTATCACTTAAAATATGAAATAATATTTAAGTTTTTTAAATAAGGTTTACCAACAAGAAAACAGACATCAGGTAAACATTCTGTGTCTAAGAGGGGATCGTGAAGAATCCTCATTGGTTTATAATACTAGTGTTTATAAATGGCATTTAAGATAACTTCAGGCATACAGAAACCCCATTAATGTATTCATTCATCTTCAGGAACCACTGAATGGTGGGATAAAGTGGATCAGGAGCCTGTCCTGAGATCACAGGGGGCAAGACAGAAATACGACCTGGATGTGACCCCAGTTAATTTTTAAAGGGAATACTGTAATACTAACAATTTTCAGTGCCATTACTTTGAAAACTCAAACCCTGAGACACACAGTATCATCTCACACCACAGGCATATGCAAGCAGTCAGGAGCACCTTTGACAGTAAGCTGAGTTGATAATGACACTTTGCTCTTGTCTCTTTCTCTCTTTCCTCCACTGACAGACGTACATTCCTCCTCCACAACCACAGCATTAACCTGTAGTGAATGTAAACAGAAGCAAATATATATACATAAAAAAAAAAAAAGGAAATGTTCATAATTAAAAGAAAATGTTCCCAAAACAATGCAGTGTAAGTGTAATACCTGAGCAGATGTTTCTGGTGTTGCTGGTAACGTATTTCCACACTTAGGTTGATCTTCTGGGTCTGTGCATGGTGTTGCTATACATGCATGCACGCACACACACACCCACACACACATTGGTGAGGTTACTAATTTTGATTATTACCAAAGTACTGTATTTAAAAACACAAAATCTTTTAATTAATAATTTTAATACAAGTTATTTTTTATATCATTTTTAGATGAATAAACTTAACAGTAACATTTTTCGCATTTCTGTGAACTGTGTTTCCACTGACATTCCAGAATGTTCCAAAACTTTAAAACCTAGGTTGTGGTTTGTTATCAATACATTTCATAAACTTTTGATTATTTGATTATTACTTTAAAGTAGAAACTAAAAAAGGTTCATGAAACTACACCCCAGAAACTAAAACTGGCCCTGTTCCATAAGGTACCCTAGTCCTTGAAAAGGTTCCTGTATTGGAATTGCATCTTTGTGTTCTATTAGCATCGGAACATAATATTGTCTAATCGCCTTAACTGTGTAAATATTCTCTCTCTATATGGATACTCTACCTTCCATGCCTCGAACATGTGTCTGAGCAGTCTTCCTTCATAGTACTCATCAATTTGCATCAATCGCCTATTCTTCTCTCTCCTGCATTCCACATACTGACAAAACACAGAGACAATTGCACCCATTCATACATACATCCATACATACTGTAACGTAAAAACATGTGCAGTAGTTCATAGTAATTGTCACTACCTCTCGCCAGCCAATCAGAGCTCGCCTCATGCACTGCTGGCTGTCATGGACCACTGCCTGCTCAAAACATCTCTGACTGATGGAGAACACACAATGGCCAAACATAATTTTAAACACCCACCCTCAATGAATTACAACAGTAAACTTCCTGACAGTGCCCTGAGCCTGATTTCAGTGTCTGTGGCGCACCTTTTCTGGATGTCGTTGACATTGTGTCTCCACTGCTTTAGAGTTTTGTGCAGAAGAGTGTGAGTGTAAAGTGCTGCAGCTTTTATTTGTTTGAGCCTGTCCTCTCTCTGTTGAAACATCCTGCACAGCCACTTAGCCCAGGCACGGGACACACACACTCGTTCTTCATGCAACACAGCCTGAGGAAAATGTCAAGAGTATGTTGCGAAATAAGTTTGCAGGTGGGTGTGGAATCAGGTAAGATTTTATTAGAAATTACTGATTTCCACTGAAATAAAAAAAAAAAAAATTAATAGGAGAGTCTACAAGGTCAAAAACAAGATCTGATTCACACATGGCCATTACAAAACCCTAAGGGAATTGTAAGTAAACTTTACTAACTATTGGTCTTCTTCACAATCTTCTGTATGTAACAAAAATCATTCACCTGGAATTTTTTTTTTATCGCTTTACACAAACCCAGTAGAAAAAGCACAGGTCCAGATGTCTGCCATCAAAGGTACTGTACCACCACTTAGGACAGTGGAAAAAGGTCTTAAGGTTACTTACTTAGTATTTATATATTTAAAAACCCTACACATGCATTCCAATCCAAAGAGAGATTTCTGACTTGACAAGAAGGTTACATAAATAAAACAATGCATGTCTGTTTCCCTGATTGTTTACCATTCTCTCTGCCAGTCTCTGGTCTCTCTGACGAACACAGCGTTCCCACCAGGTATAAAAAGCCCAGCTGTACATCTGCTGTCTGTTCAATCAACAACACCACCACACACATCTCAGTAAGTTCTAACATACACATTCACACAGTTCACCTTCACCAAAAGACAAGAGCAAGAACTCATTTATGTAACAAAAAGCTGATTCATGAAATGACATCTTCACAACATACGAAGTAAATAATTATTTTTCAAACCTGTTGACAAGATCTATTTAAAAAAAAAACTTTCTAAGATGAGTCACTTAATTCATACTCATCTAATTTCTTAGTTATAGTCTGTTTAAAAAAAATAAAAGTTTACATCTGATCAAAGTTTTGTGGGCATGTCAGATCACACAAAGTACAACACAAAGTAAGCATGAAACATGAACTTATGACTTTGCGGTTACTAAAGATAGAAGCTGACGGCAGCAAATTCCTTCTTTTGATTTGTATATGAATACCTGACATTACTTAATCTCATCAGGATCTCACTAAACCCAAATAAGCCAGAAGCCAAATTGAACTTGATACCAACAGCATCAACAAGAATGCCTCCACCAACAACAACCTGTATGACTAAAATATCCTTAAGATACGCTTTAGACAGGAAGGGAGCCTCTGAAGAAAAACTATTTCAGACATAGATCAATTCCAAAATCCAGACTGTATAAATCCTACACAGAGTCAACCAGTTTTGTGGGATCATGTGGGGATTATGTGACATAAGGCGTTCATATACAAATCTATCACCTGAGATGTACCCTTTGGCAATCAACAGTCAATGCTGCAGTACAAAGATGTATATAGAACAAATTAATCATAAATATATGTACTGTCCACTGGCAGGAACTTTAAATCACAATACATTTAACAAAAACATGATGAATAAAATAGTAGTCACTCACTCAGATGCACGCACACACGCACACACGCAGGTCCAAACTAATCTCATGTTTACTATTTCACAGACTCACTGATGATACTGTTCAGCGATTTCTGTCCTCTCCCTGTGCTCTATTCTTTGTATTGTAAAGTCTGTCCAGGATTTCACACATTTTGGAAGGATTCGGTGTGCAAACCAAGAGTCAGCTTGCAGCTCTAAATCCTACACACAAAACACACATACAAGGAAAATAGGTTTCATATAAAGGTCTTATGAAGTTCATACAAGTAAGTCTTTCATTCTGTTGATGTTAACCTCACTACTGAACAGACACAATGAGCAGGTGAACATAGGATCACTTGATCTAACTGTAAAGCAAGAGTGTGACAAAACTTGAATCAGATTCAGGCTGGTACCTTTATGTGTCTGTGCTCTCTGAAGTGCTCCCTCCATTTCCGAAGATAAACTCTCAGCAGTGAAATTCTAAAGGAAACACAAAGTTCTTAACATTTCTATAAGTCTGTGTCAGATGTAGCAACTCCAATGATGGTAGACTGGATGGAGGTACCAGCTCTGGTGCACTCACTGAAAATGGAAATGAACTGGAGAATTAAATAAACTGTCTTTGAACAGGAAAAGGTTGGTGAAAAAACTCTGCTGGAATCCTGATAACTTTGACAGCCTTGTTGTGCTACAGCATGTGACTTCATGCTTTTTGTCCATTGTATTTTTTTAAGTGCTAATATACTGCCATTTACAAATTAGTAACTATCTCAAAATTACTAGACCCTGCAAAAACATCAGCCGTTTACCATTGCCTTAAATGTGGCTTTATTAAATTGGTCCTTGGAGCCCTATAGATGTCAACATTTTTGCCGTTTCTCAAATCTCATTCGGTGCTACTGACTTCTTGGTTTAAGAGTGTTGGATACTGGGAGAAGGCAAGAACTGTATGAAGATATTCAAGACCTGGTTTTGGAAGTAATGCCTTACAATACAATACTAGATTTTTGCACTTGAGATCATTAGATGTCATTTATGAACCTGTGATAGTTCACTGCAACAGTGATTTGGGGCTGAACACTCCTTTCCTCAATCTCCTCGATGCGCAGCTGCCAACGCTTCCAATATTTCACCATCATCTGCAAACAACCAACAAGGACCACAAATGCTAAGATATCTAACAAACTTCATAAATGTAATACTTAAATGTACAATCATATTAAGTCAAGTGTCTCAACTAATACTCTACTTCCAAGGTTACTAGAAATATGACATACTAAATATTCGGATGAAATACTGCATTCATTTCATATGCAGTAACAATTAAATTCACTTACTGTGTGCTGATGATGCTTTGCACTAATTGCCTTGTTGAACTGATGAGTTTTACTGAGAGTGACATTTAGGGCCAAGCCTTTAAACCCTAAACGCTGAAAAAGGAGAGAGAGCAAAATGAGAACAGAGAATGTTTCACTTGAGTAGAAAATGTGTATGAACTTTCTGTATTTGGGTTTGTTTATCCAAGACTGCACAGCTCATATATTTCTGACCAGCACGTGAAGGTGTCGATGCTGAATGGCAGTCTGTTCTTTCTTGGCCTTTACAGAGCACATGTGCACATCTAACAAAGCAGATCAGGAAAGTGCGGTGTATAATGAAAAGTTTTAAACAATAAAAACACATGGCAAACACATCTTTCTCCAGTATAGTTATTGTTTTCCCCTTAAGACATTTATTGGAGTCATCACAATTTTCCCCAGATTTTCTCCCTAATTTAGTCACGGCCAATTCACATGACAGAGAGGGCAAAAGCTACCATGTGATTCTTCTGAGGCACATGAAGCGAACTCGCCACATCTTTTTGAACTACTGCTCATGCGATGTCAAGGCAACAGAACACACTCAGAGGAAAGCTCTATCCTCACATGAGCTCACAAAGGTCCATGACTGGCTAATGTTGCTGTGATCGACAGGAAAGCACAGCCATTTTTGGCCCTCTTAAGGTCCTGACCTCAGTTGGCTGTGGTATAATCAGGATTTGAACTGACATTCATTGGACGATGGGGCAAATGCTTTCTGATGCATCACTAGGGAACCCATCATCACCATTTTTAACATAAAAATGTATCTGAAACCCCATCCGAAAGAAGAATGCAAATTTGAACCTTGATGATTCCACAGCTGTCTGTGGAGGAGAGTCAGAGACAACATATCTGGCCCTGGATGGGAATGATGTTAAATTGTGCATACAAAATAAGGCATATAGGTAGCACTCTGCTCTAAGAGCATTCAGCTTTCCTATATTACTATGTAAGCTGTATTTTAAGAGCTAGTGTGTGGCTTCATGTCTCAGTGGAAGAACACTAGAGAAGTCCCATGCTTTCAGGACGAAGTATATATTGAAATTTAGAGAAAACAAGTAAATGAAAAGCTATTAGAAATGCACATTTAAAAAAAAAAAAAAAAAAGACAATGCATATAAGGATACAATCTCTCCAGTGTGAAAATGCCCGGCGTTGAGTGGCATGCTGTGCTAGATTCTCTGCGATCTGTCCTTTAACTCTGTCGGTCTGTCTGTTCTGCAAAGCTCTGTGCCATGCACACCAGAACCTCCTCAACACAGAGCAGCGCCATAGATTGCTAGCCATAGCTGCAACACATGAGCAAATTATGACTTTATATAGGAAGAATTTCCTGGTAACATTGTCACTTATATATAAAAATTAAAAACATGGGATGTGATATATCCAGTAAAATACAGTAATTATAGAAAGACTGAATATGAAGCAAAGACTTCACACTGAATTAATTTTTTCAGATTTTATGAATAAATGCAAAGTCAAAGTGGGAAGCTGAACACAGGCTGGGTAGATCTGGTACCTTTTGCCTCATTTTTAACTTTCTTATGCTGAGTGTGTGTCATCCACCTTTGCAATCCACATTTCTGGATTTGTTGGCAGTACTGAAGATGTGCTCTGGCTTCTTTCTCTTTCAAGATACATGTCTGGGCATATTTCTTTTTCCATTGCAGCCATGCCTACAGTCAACATACATTATTCGGTCAAATGTGAAATATGCATTTATACTACACATTGCAAATTCAGAAAAAGATGGTCAGTATCAGAAATCAGAGTTCCTCTCATATATATATTAGAGATTTTTGGATGATGATAAGAGCTCGATCAGAAGCAAAAAAAAAAAGCATCATCGGCACCAGAAAGAAAAAGACAGACGCTGACTCATCCAAAGCAGATGATACCTATCTGACTAATTACTTTTAATTAAAAAAAAATAATCTAAACTGAAGTCTGTCACCTATTAAGCTGTGTTGAGGTTTAATGATTAGCTCAATTCTGAGAATCCAAAACTTATTTGCTCCTGATCCACTCTTGGCTTTCACTCCTTCTCTGTTCTTCATCTACATTATGTCATACAATGGGCATAACTTTGTTTGGAGAATGGGAGCAGGACAAGAAACTGGTTAACAGTGACAACTCTGTTGTAAATGGATGCAATTATACTAGCATACAAACACTTTTTAAGCACAGAGATGCCCTAACACATAAAACCAAGATATTAATTTTTGGTCCATGAATGTGGTGAACTACACAGAATAACCCACACTAAAAAAAAAAATCATATAGTGCATGTCACAGGTTTTACAAATTCACCATTTTAAATGTATTTATTTGAAAGCCAAATTCACCACAGGGTTCTCGACTGGCCCCCTACAAGGCTTTCGGTTCAAATCCTGATGCTGTGATTTCTGGGCTGGAGACATTGCTTTCTCCCCTGTCATTCAGAGTGACACAAAACCTATGGCAGGCAGCTGAGTTAATGTATGCAGGATATGAGAACAGTTTCCTCCAAGTCTGTTCATCAGCTGTGTAACATAGCATGAACAGCAGATTGAAAAGATGCACTGAATGGCTTTGCATATCTCAGAAGATCCTTGGTCATGCTAGTAGACGGGAATTGGCAGATGAGCAAATTGAAAGCAAATGGGGGTAAATTCAAGTTTTGAAGGAAATTTAACACTTCTAATTCTAGACTCACACACTTACTCGGCTCTGTACAGATGTACTCCATTGCTGTAGAGCCAAGTCTTCATGAACCTGCTCTCTTCTCCGTTGCTGTAGTGCATTTTGCCACACAGACCACACCCACCTATCACAAGACACACAGATAAAAGTCTATAAGTTTCCCTCAGTCTAGCCCTTGTATGACTATGAGCATATATGTAAATTATATAATATATATATACATACATAGATACATTAATATATATATATATATATATATATATATATA
>JAQMCW010000035.1:11555463-11566994 GCA_030068335.1 Chrysichthys cranchii
ATATATATATACACACATACATACGCCCACCACTTTATTTATTTATATATTATATATTTAATTAGCAGACTGGCCTACATAATTGACTGGAATACATAAGTGATTGAGATTACTGAAAGGAAAAGAAAGCTGTATTTGGAGTCATTTCACAGCAAAAGCAATAATTAATCAAAATACACCACATGCCAGAAGCTTACTGTGGCAATACCACTAATTATAATATTTCTCATTTTAAAGAGCTTTAAAAGAAGTTTCAGGAATTAGATTTATTTATTTGTTTGTTTATTTCAAATAATTGTATCGTACTTTTATACTTTAAGTGTATTCAATTAGTTACATTTTGAGAACTCGTGTAACTGAACATTATTCGCACATTTATCCTGTAGAAATTCCCCTTTTTATACACGGAGAATGTAAAATGTTTGAATATACAAGGAAACTGTTCAATGTATCTGAATATTGCTGCTAGTTGTAATATTACTTGTACAGGATCGAAAGGCAAACATATGATATCACCCATCACTAGTATTCAGCCACGAGAATCTCATCATCTGGGGGGAGAGGGGGAAAAAAGCCCCTTTTGGTCCACGTTAGGTGACTATTTAGAATGCCTGACAAATATTCAATGGCGCGCTTTGCAATAACAATAATGTATCATTTCTAAATAAATCTATATCATACTTTTTCAAACTACCATTATATGTTACTGATAATTTAAAAACATACTAAAAAAAGACCCGTGTATATTGTACATTTGAACGAAGGCGGATGCGGCCGCTATATAATCCTGGCTTGGGCCTTCACTTAGGACCTGTGGTGATCAGAGGAAAATTGCTGCTGAGCAACTGGAGAGAGACCAAAGCAAGAGAAAGACAGACAGACAACTAGAGAGAGACAGAGAGCTCTTATTAACAAAGTAATATTAGCCCGCGGTCCAGTGCTGGTTCCGGTCAGCCTGCACTGAAGCGGCTGAACTCGCCATCCTGTTTAACCCAACTAACGCCAACTCGCTGCCGCGTTTCAGTAGTTAAGCGCGCTTTTTGAGCACATCATGCTTACTAGTGAAGAGTAAGAATTTAGTTAGCTAGCCGGCTAGCCTGTGGATTGTTTCCGACAGCTTGTAAGCAAAGGTACAACCGCAAGAACATTGTAGTCCAGATATATCCATTACTCCGAGTCCTGAGTGTTGACTTTGTGACCTGAGAAGCCGAGGTTGATGACTTGCTCTTTGGCGAAGAATAAACGGCATTAGTGTCAAGCCGAGGCTTGCTTGGTTGGAAGCTCCTTCGCTAGCGCGTTAACGCGAACGCCGTAGACGCTTTATCTGAACTTCACACCTCGTTATTAGACTCCCTTGGTTCAATAAACACATACAGATATAGTTTAAAGCTAATATTGGGTCGCAAGCGGACGCCGCGTCCAGCGGACTGCACTCGAGAAGACTCGGTGTTTGGTGTGAAAGTTAGCTAATTGTAGCCTCAGCGGTGTGAGGAGTAACTTCGGGGGGTGTTTGTCTAAAAGTAGGTAAGTTTAATTGCGAAATACTAGCGCAGCACATACTGGTTAAGTGTTGCCTTTTGTGTGTGTGAATTAATGCGCTAGCCTACTTGGTGCTTGTTTGTTTTTTGGCGAACAGTTCAGGGCTAACACTGGATGCTATCCCCGTATTGCTAGCATCCGGCTGTCCAAACATTAGTGCCCAACTTGATCTGTTCACGCAATTAACACTAACGAGCTAAACTGAATGGATAATTAGTCCCGACAAGAGGATTAGCTGCTGTTTACGAACAGCTACAAACGAAGTTGGGTGCAAATGGACGTGGCTTTGATTGTACAAACTGTTGAAGTTGCTTGCTCACATAACAAACAAACACGCTGCTTAATTGGCTGTTGGTGGTGGTGATCAGCTTCAAACTAATAAAGCTCCGTTAACCGGCCTTTATTGTGGTGGTGTACACTCCAGCGTGCTTTTCTGTGGCTCATGGAGTTGAAAACGTGTTACTGAAGTTCTTTTTGTTTGCTTTATAGCATGTATTCCTGAATTTTTTTTTGGGAGGGGGGCCAGTATCTTTTTGAAGTTCTCGTCTAATCAAATCCTTTGCCTACAGGTACTTGGCGTGTCCAAGCCAGAAGCAATACTTTGGCCTTCTGCCACAGATATGGACAAACATGCCTGTGTAGAGGACCAGGAAAATGGCAATAAAATGATCCACACTGTGAAAACTCCTCTACTGACTTCTGCCTATCGGTACACCAAGGTTGGTAACCACATCTTTCTTAATCAGCAAGACTGAGACCGGGACATCGACTGCCTTTGTGTTCTGTCTGATTTAACGTAAGATGGTCTTAATTTATAGTGGATTTTTTTTGTTGTTTTCTTTCACAGGAGGAGCTTTTGGATATCAAAGAGCTACCAATTTCTAATGAGAGACCTGAATGTCTGTCTCTGAAATATGACAGGTGAGCTGGACAGTTGATTTCATAAATTAAGGGGCAGATCGTGGCGCTGTCATTCTTTATAACCAAGTTGGAAATCTGTGTTTTCGGATTTTGTCTCCGGAACAATCCAAAATGTATTGATGAATGACAGTTGCTTTTCTTTGAAGATTGAACCTTATTCGATTTTTCTCTAGCGATGGGGTGTGGGATCCTGAAAAATGGCACGCGTCCCTGTATCCTTCAGAGTGTGACCTACCAGTGGAGGGATACAAGAGAGACTATGCTGAGGATAGACCCCCCCTGAAACGTAGAATTGCTGGTAATTTGATGTACTGCAAATGTCAAATTCACTTCTAAGCAGTTTATTTTAATTTGAAATGTTTTCCAAGGATGTAATCCAGATGATTAAATGCTTTGCGTGCTACTCTTCTAGACCCACGAGAGCGTATTAAAGAGGATGATTTGGAGGTAGTTCTTAGCCCTCAGCGCCGTAGTTTTGGAGGTGGCTGCCAAGTGGCGCCTTCCACCCTGTCTCGGCGTCCCATCAGCCCCCTCGAGAACAAGGAGAATGAGTCTCTCCGTCTTGGGGGCACACGGCGCATCGGAAGTGGTCGCATCATGGCTGCACGTGGGTTTGAGAGGGATATTCGAGTGGACAAAGAGAGGGACCGTGAAAGAGAACGTGACTTCAAGGACAAGAGATTTAGGGTATTGTGTGAAAATGCTGTGCTTCCAGTTTAAAACCAGGCTCACTTACTTGATTTATATTTCTTTAGCCTTCTGTACTTTGCAGACCGTGATTTTCAAATTATGACAAACACTGAGCCTGTTTGATTATTTGCTACCTTAGTACGAAATCTAGTTTGTGGTTTAAAGACAGCATCTGCTGATTGTAATTCTTGACTAATGTGAGTTCAGATTTCCCCCCCCTTTATCGGTTGTGTGTTTAATGAGATGATATAACTAGTAATCCTTTGTGCTGCAGAGAGACTTTGGTGACAAAAGAGTGTTTAGTGAGAGGAGAAGAAATGACTCTTATGCTGAGGAGGAGCCTGAATGGTTTTCTGGTGGACCCACAAGCCAGTCAGAGACCATTGAGCTTATTGGCTTTGATGATAAAGTTCTAGAGGAGGATAAACGGAAACCTAAGCGCTCAAGAAAGAGGACGGAGTCTATAAAAGAAGGCATGTGAAATTGTTTCTTTTAATAATTATAGCTTTTATAGTTTTACTAATTTGTGTTAAACTTTTTTTTTTGTGTCTTACTTTTTGCAGTTGAGTGCAATGGTGGTCTTTCTGAAGGGGTGCAGGTGGTTCAAGACAGAGGAGCAGATCAGGAGGTTCCTCATCCAGACATTCTGCCTGAACAAACAGCTGGGGAGTTTGATTTCAATGAGTTCTTTAATCTGGAGAAGACAATGCCTGGCCTGGCTTCGGTAAGATATGGGGAGCACTGCATGCTTAAGGGTGACTGGATTGGTTTGTGTATGGATATCCTGAGCACTAATCACACCTGAGGCATTTCTGTTGGGTCTTTTCCATATTCACAGTGCACCTAATACCCAGTGTGATGCTCTATATGCTTGTGCAGCTGCCCTGATTATTAAGCCCATGCTTGTTTGGTAATGCATAATGACAGATTTTCTGTTTGCACTCCTCTAAAAGCCTACTGGCTACTTTGTTGGCTGAGAAAGTTTGGACTGACAGCTGGCTAAGTGAATACAAAGTTATGCCCATCATTAATCCAGTTAAGGGTTGGTTACAAAATGTGTGCTTGATGTGAATCTTGAATGGTCATGGAACTGTTTAGGAGCCATGTGCTCTGAGTGAGTAAGGACTGTTTGGTTGTGTGAAAATACATATTTTTTTAAAAAAAATTTTTTTTTTTTGCCCATGGTTTTGAATTACTTTTTTCTCGAAAGCCCACACTTCATTTGCCTTCATTGCTCTAAACCGCCTGCAGCTCCCATCATGTAAGTTCCATTCTCACATCCCCCCCCTTCCCCACCAAAAAAAACCCCAAACACCTTTCCTGTTTTTATAATGCTGTCATGAACCACTTGACTGTTCTTACTTTTTCAGATGATTGAAGATGTGCTTAGCGAAGGGGCAGTCACGGCCAGCCGGTTCAGCCGCTGGTTCAACAGTAATCAGAGTCCCTCTGGTAGTCGCTCAAGCAGCCTGCGCTCCACCCCGCATGAAGAGCTTGAGAAGCTAGCAGGTAACAGAATACCATAGCTTTGGCTCATGCATTCTGATGCTGTTTGCACGATGCCATAAATTGTTCCATGCCTTATTGCAAATTTGATGTAAAGTGGAAGTATAAGCTAAATTGTAGAATGCAGTGATGTAAATTTTGACACTGGCCCCTGTATGATCAGCAGATGTGGCTATATGCTGCCTTCGTTTTCCCACAAAAAGGGATGGATACAGTGAGACATCTGGTTTGCCATCCAGTCATCTAAACAGAGTTTAGATGTCTTGTGGTTTGTCTTCCTACACAAAAGTAACTACAGAATTTTTCTGTATGTAGATCCGAGCAGCAGTTCTCCTAGTCAGGGTCCTACACCTTATTTCACGCCCATCCCCTTAGAGGAGCAGAGAGATAAGGTGGACATCTTGGAGCTGCTCCATAAAGCCAAAATTGATCTGAAACCCCTTCTCTCCAGCTTGAATGCAAACAAGGCTCGTCTGAAGGAGAGCAGTAAGTAACCCTGTTATAAACTTTGGAACAGTGTATCCTGTGGCTCCAGTTGAACAGGCTCCTGTCTTGTTCCTGTTTTGTAGCTAACTCAGGGGTGGTGTTGTCACTGGAGGAGGTGGAGAGTGGTTTAAAGGGGCTGAAATTTCAGAATGAGCAGCTACAACCAGCCCACAGGCAGCTGCAGGCTCAAGGCAGAGGAACTCCTTTCATGGCCGAGCACCTGGAAGAAGCTCTTACAGGAGGCACGGGGGTCATGGCCCGTCCCCGTGACTCTGACATGTCTGCATTCAACAAGCTGGTGAGCAGTATGAAGGCAAGTGGAACCCTGCCCACCCAGCCCAAGGCCAACACGAGCAATGTAAGTGTGACCACACAGCTGATTTAACCGTGCATGTGTGATGCTGCTCTACGTCAGGTAAAGCTGGGAGTAAGAGAGTGCCAAGTAAATTTGTCTCAAGTGTCATGGTGTGTTCTCACTGATTAGGGTGTCAGACAGGTTATGGGAAATTGTTGGTAAAGGGGATTTGTAAGAAGATAAATTGCACATATTGGCAGATAAAATAGTAAATGGGGGTTCTGCATAGTCCTAAAGTCTAAAATTTATAAATCTAAATTTCAAGGTATTAAGAATTTACATACTAGGTAATAAATTATATTAAATGTATATTTGTGTAGGACATGTTTTGCTGGCATGAAATTCTCTGGCATAGTATATTGGTTCCATGTCTTAGTTCTTTTTTTTTTTTTTTTTCTTTTTTCCCCCCCATGTGGGCCAGATGTGGCACACTGTAAAAACTACAAACGAGACCAAGGTGAAACTGATGGTTGAAACTAGCTTGCTGTTGTGCTTGGCACTAGCAATAATCTCCATTTTTGTTGTGGACTGTTTGTATAGGATTTCCTCCTCTGTTAATCCCTTTTCTCTCACACAGTTTGGAATTTGAGTAGTTACTGCTTAAATTCATTTACCGTTTAAGTCATTCCAGGACTCTTTTCTTTAATATTTTGTCTACTTTTTAGCAGTGTGGATGTCAGATTGGTCTTAAATTTAATCTAGAATGGAATTAAAGGTCTTAAGTTTTACTTGTCGAAATCTGCAAAACCCTGAGTAAGGCATCAATAATTTTTGAAGTGTTAAATGAGCATAGCTTTGGAGTTATCAGCACAAATCAAGAGTAGAATGTACACTGATCTGTTTTACAAAAGCACTTTTTGAACAACGTTTGTCAATTTGGGCATTGTGCTAGTCTTGATTTAGCATCTTGCCATGTTTATAGTTCTAACTGAATTGGAGTTGATGAATGCCCCCTCCCCACACACACACGATACCATATAATTAAAATTATTTCAATGGTGTTTTGAGATTTCTCAAACGTGGTAAACTTTTTAATAGACTTTCTCACTAGCTTCTACAATGGAGCCACAGGTGATTTAGCAAGAAGGCTTCACCCTGAAACTATCTGCATACCCGCAGTTAACCTGCCCATCAGTTTGAGCTAGGCTTATAAGCCATACCTCTGCTGGTTTAATCAAAGGTGTGCAGTGAATGAATTTCTAAGTAGTACTAAATGGGTTACACCATGGATTCGTTAAAGTAATTGGTAATGTGTTGAATTGGATTAATGATGGGCATATGTTTGTATTGTGCAGCTGAGCAAGTTGGGTTGCTTGTTCTGAGATTGCAGTTTTTATTCCTAGAAAACATCTTATTTATTTATTTTTTTAATAGTAGGTTTGATGTTCTTTTGTGTGTTTGGCAAGTGGCTTTATGGTTATTTTATTACAAGTTTAGAAGCTTGCATGACAAGTACTTATTAGAATTCTAATGAAGTTTGGCCCAAGTAAGACAGCTGCAAGGTTTAAAGCAGGCCATATTAAGGATGGTCACATTTTGTATTTATCTGTCCAGGTGTTTTACAGTTAAATTCAAATTTTGCATGAATCAACTATACTGTAAGTTCTGAAGCTGTTGTCTGTCGAAGGTTTTTTACTTGGGGGGTGTGAAGGCTACATTGTGTAATTGTTCGTTTGTATCTAAATGGTGGTGGATTTCTGAATCACATTATTGGTACAGGACACTGGTGTGGTGTGGGTTACTGTGCCTTGTATGTGGGTTGATTTTAATGCTGATCGCACTTTCCCTTGTGTGCACAGCTGCAGCAGTCTGCAGATCCTGCCATCCTGAGCACCATAACTGAAGCTCCGATATCTGCCATACAGCAGAAGAATATATTCCAGGTGATTTCATCCAAATCTTTAATCAGTATGTTCTTGGTTGCATGTCACAATATTGTACTATGTGTTAGAACTGAATTAACATTGGTCTGTGTTACTTTTGTGCTGTAGGAGTTGTTGGGTGTTCAGGGAGCTCCACGGACAGGTTCTCCACTCTTGAGTGGTCTGATGGCAAACACTGAAGTTGCACCTGCTCCTGCCTCTGGCCTCTTGCAGCACCGTGGCTCCTCACCCCCAGTCTTTCCACACAGAGGTCCTATTCAGGATTTCTATGCAGGCATGCAGACAGGAACAGGTAACAAATTTTGAAATGCGGTACTTAACAGAACAGATTTGCAACTTTAAATGTGTTTGTACTATTGGGTTTTGGGTTTGACTTGTTTGGAAAATATTGAGTTTGTGGTGTTTTCCTTCAGGTTTCTCACACATTCTGGGGGACCAAATTCCTGAGATGCACAGAGCTTTAAGTCCTGGTCCCACCCCTCAACAGGTGAGGATAAAAAAAAAAAAATTAAAAATAAATGGGAGTATTGTTTAGGAATTTAGGGTTAACTTATTGAATGTAACTTATTTGAATGTTTCAGTTGAGGGCACTGGCAATGGGAGTGGACCAGGCAGAATTGTTCTCACAGGATGTGGCGTTACACAGTCGCCAGTACCAGCAGGCCTACAGCAAGCATGTCCATGATAAGTCCTTTCGGAACCGGTTAGGAAAAATGTCCTTTTATTCAAACGGTAGCCAAAGGCAGTGTTAATGGGATATGAACTGGCAAATAAACTGTAATGGCCCAGAGTGTACTGTTCCTTATTTATGAGGGTTTAGGGATGCTGTCCACAAAATTGATCTGTACTACATGCTGGGGTCCCCCCCATGGTTTAATATACATGATGCTGTATGCCATTTTGAATACAACCAAGCTTCTGTGACAGTCTTCCTGATTTTTTTTAATAACGTGATGCTTGAACAGAATACCCTTATAGGTGGCCAGCAGAATGAGTTGCTCAGGGGTTTTGGTGTGTGTTGCAGGCAGATGAGGATTACTAGGTCCCCTGGCCCTCACCTGCCGGGTAGGAATTCTCCTGTCACTGCGGTCACTAGTATGGTGAGTTTAATATGAATGGATCAACGCAAACATTTTTGCCCCACTTCGGTATAAGCTGACTAAAAGCAGAATGGGATTTCTTCTAGCTGAACAGTACAGCTCATCAAAATTCAAGGCTTTAAACTGGCTTTGTCTCTGTCCTTTTGGCTGAGATTGTTTTTTTTGCTTCACACCCTTTACTTGTCAGGTGTGTTCTTGATGCATTGACTTGTGTTTCTTGGGATTGTATTGCTAGTTTGCCTTTTTCCTGCAGCTGTCCCCATCTTTTACGCCGACCTCAGTGATCAAAAAGATGTACGAGTCGAAGGAAAAGACTAAAGAGGAGCCAACGAGTCGGCCAGGAAGCAAAGAAGACACGGGAAACTCGCAGGAAGGTAAGGTTATTAGTTTAGTTGTACTGTTTGTCATTGAGAAATGTTCTGTTTATAAACCTTTTAAATTCTCCCTTATAGACAGTCCTTCCCCCAGCTCCTTCCTTGATGGAGTGGAAAGTGGTGGGCCTCAAGCAGGTGGCATGAAAGCCTGCTCCACCCCTGTATCTGTGCAGAATCGCCACCCGAAAGAGGCTGAGCGAGCCAGGCCTAGCTCCACCACAGGGCAACACACTCCTGCTATGGTGTCGCCGGGGTCGTCGTCCTCTTTTCCCCGGACCATTTACCCAGTACCTCTTTTGTCTCACGTCCCCTTGGTTAGGCCTCCACCATCACAACTGCATCCTAGTGTGGTACAGAGGATGATTGCCCAGGGTGTCCAGCCACAGCAGCTTGGACCTGCACTCTTACAAACAGGTGTTTTAACTGGAAAATGCTTTGTTTTATGGAGGCTTTCCTGTACCTCCTAAAAGTTCAGTGTGTGTAATCAGTTGTCTCTCTGTCTGAACAGGACTCTTCCCTCAGACTGTCGATCTGTCCCAGCTGCAGGGTCTGCCTCCTGCTCTCTTAGGCCAGCCTCTGTATCCATTGGGCACTACAGGACACCCACTTATTCCTCCCAGAGCTGCTGGATCACACATGCAGTTAGCAGTCATGCAACAGTTCCAACAGCAGCAGAGGCCTAGTAAGTAGCAAGAGTAGTATTGATGCATATTGATTAACTGAAGTCTTGATGGGTGCATTTTCCCTGGAGGGACTTTTTATAGTTCTTGGAACTGTTGGAAGAAGTAGCCCCCTTTTTTGTGTGTGGCACTTCAGGGACTGAGGACTCATAGGTTTTTATAATGATCTTGGCTCCTACTTCAGGGTGTAGGTACTTCTCAGCACAGTAGGAACCATGAGAGGCGCATGTGTTTGGTGAAGGACAGAAGTGCAGTGAGATTTCTAGTCACGCAGTGGGGTGTTTTTATTTATTTATTTATTTATTTATTTATTTATTTATTTATTTATTTATTTATTTATATTAAATCGGGCACTGTGCATTACACTAATGGAATAAAACAAGCATGCAGATTTTATGCAAAATGCACACTTTAAAATAACTGACAGTCACATGACATGCGATGCCTAACAGATGAGAGAAGCTGAGTGGTTGACAAACTAAACTGAAAGTTAAAAATAAAATTATTATTCCAACAAATCAAATGTAAACCGAGAGGAGGAACCGTGATCTTGGTCTAAATTGTCAAACATCTATTCTATCCATTTTATTTGTGTGCATGAAGGCTCTTCAGCCTCGTATTGAACAGGTAAACAAAAAAGAAAGTGCACATGCTGCAATTTGCACATCTGGGATATACATCATGAGGAGGAAATATGTGAAGGTCAAAATCTCTAAAATCACTGGGGAGGATAACCCCTAGATGTTCCTAGGCCAGATATAGTCTGTATTTAAAAAATAAATAAATAGATGGATAGATAAAATGTATATTGAACAGCCAAATCCAGTTCAGCTGTAAGCAATGAGTCTGGTGCAGCCTTAAATCCATATAAGACAATAGGTGCGTTAACGGCTCTTGATGTTAAAATGAAGAGGGAGGGGAACCACTGATATTGACACAGTACAGACTGTGCTGATTTTGATGTGGCTTACATCACTCCTGCTTTCCTCCTGGTGGTGAGAGCAACAGAGGAATGGCTCTTTAAGGTGTGTAGTTCTCAGGGGAGCTCCTGAGGGCTAGATCTCCTCATTAAAATCCCTAGAAATGTTTGGTCCAAAAGTACCTGTTGTGTAATTATAATACAGGGCTCTCAAAACTTTAAAATCCTTGGTAGCTCTTGAGACCAGTAGTCTTCAGATTTTGGTAGCCTGAAAAGAATTATTCTAGTCCGAATAATTCCTTAATGTAGTATAAATTTGAAAAGTTTTCCAAACACGAATGGCAGCAAACATGCATAAATTGAACAGGGCTCTAGACTAACTTTCCACTAATAGCACTAGTGCTCCTTACTAAAAATGTTTTAAAGCAACATGACATTCACTTGTATTAATCTGTGACGTTGTCATCCAGCATCCATCTTGGTAAACCACCTGATGGAGGCTTCAGTGGTATAAATAACTGGTAGTTGATGGATGGAGATGACTAATCCAGTTGGATAAGTAATGCTGCAATCATGTTTGGTTTTGTGTATGTGATTAAATGCACAATTTAATTTAATCACCAGTTTAATAATGAGTGTGGCAGAATTGCTAATTTTTATTTATTTTATTTATTTGTTTTTTTAAAACACTGTCTGCATTGTTTGCAAGTAGATCTGCACTCTGTCTGAAAGACTCATTAAAAATAACGTTAAAATTCGGTAAATATCCAGGTAATAAATTTAACTTTGTAGGGAAATGAAATGATTTTATTATAGAGTTTTATGGAAATTATTGATGGAAATCGGCATGAGACTTGTTTCGTTTAGAGAATTAGTTCATGTTGGGTAACTGGCTCAGTAGCTTGCTAGCTAACTAGCTTCATGTTAGATCACTAGTGTGATAGTTGACTCTTTGTTGCAATAATTATGGAGAATGAACAGCATCCAGCCTCCAGAAACCTGCTTGTTTATCTTGTGGTACCAATGTAAATGTAGGGAAATGTTTGCTTGTGGTTTTGTTGTTTTTTACGTTTTCTTT